>MU855739.1:0-11809 GCA_033296695.1 Staphylotrichum tortipilum
CGCCGAGCGCGGCCTCGCCCGGTTCTACGCCCACTTTGCGTATCCTTGGATGGAGGACCCGGGGTCATACCCGTGGAGCGAGAAGAAGGGGCTCAAGGACCGCCTCGAGCGCTTTGTCATGGGCGCGCGGTACGAGAGCATATACGCTGAAGGCGAGGAAGAGCCGGTACCCTGCGATTGGGATCACATGTACTACAATGGGCTGTATTGGTAAGTGTCAGGCGCTAGCATAATGAGTATGAAGATGGCTGTATTGTGTCGTGTTGGGTTAGGCGGGTAAGGGAAGGCTACGGGTTTGGATTTTGTACTTTATGCACGGCAACAACGACGGGCGGCGGCGGCGGCGGCGGGGCACATGTTCTCCGGCCTCATCTGTGCTTGCGAAGTTGGCGCGAGGTCTAGACCTCAGGCACGGGGCGTGGAACAACACCGTCCCTCAACAAGAATCCATTGCTTCCCTACTCTGATTAAACGGTCAGTCTTGTCCCTAGCAACCCCTGTTCCAGCACTGAACTTCTGAGCAGGTTGGAGGCTGTGGTCTCTCGCTTGGAGGACATCGCTGCTTCGACCTCACTCGACATCCCCCCCAACAGCACTGCTGTTTAGCGAATATGCAGCCCCAGATTCTGCCCCAGTCTCATGTGAGGTGCCTGAGCCCCAGACTCGCCCTCAGCAGATAGCACCAGACAACATACCCAACGCAGTCAAGTCGTTTGACGCCTTCCTTCGAAACGTCGTTGGGGACTTCTGTGATATCAGCCAACAAGTTGGGGGTGCTGTTGCTGATCAGGTATGTCACTCACTTCCTGGCTTACAAAACCGAAAGTCTGTTCACGCGGACTTACTGATTCATTACCACCAGGCCGCCGCGCTACAGCGAGGCTTCACGGCCCAACGATGCGCGTTGCTCGTCGCAACAAGAGCCAAGAAGCCGGATGGCAACATCGCTGTCCAACACGCGGCATATCAACAGTTGCTGCAGCCGATCGAGGAGGCACTGGCGGCCTGCCAAACGATTCAGGAGGACATGCTCTCGTCCGTCGCTGATGGGTCGTTTGTCCTCACTTTGGTGACTGTGGAAGCCAGGCCCGGGAAACGCGTGGAAGAGGTATTCGCCATGGCGCAATACTTTGGCAACGAGGTCCTGAAGAACAAGAATGCGGATAGGTATGCCTCATCCATGGTGCGAACCGTCTTTCCCGCCAACTAACGGTGTGATACTACGATAGGAATTCTCTCCCGTACATAAGGGTGGAAGCTTTCTACGCTCTTTTTCTCGAGCTTCAGGCTTTGTCATCCAAGAGTACCCGTACGGGATAGCATGGAATGCAAGTGGACAAGACCTTTTTGTTGTCATGGATACGGGCGAGTAGGCGCCTTGCCCGCGTGGAGGCTGCCCAATTGTTTCTTCTCGTCAAGAGCTTTGGGTCGTTGTACCTGAGATGATGATTCAAGACTTGGATAATTCAACAACAGGGAATTACCCTACTTTCTCTTCTCCGTCAGCAAGAGGAACTCCAGCATGGCAATGCTAAGACCAGGCACTGGCCTCTAGCGCAAATCTTCTTGATAGGTCTCTTCATAACACCAGTAACGTATTCTCGATCTGGCCAGCAGCAACCCAAGCCCAACTCGTAACTGTCAGTACATCATCTTGCTCTCAAACCATCGCAGTGGGCTCGGCCGCCGACGGACGCCCTCTCGTGTCACAACCCCCCCGAGGCTATGCCAGGCTAACCCTGCGGACGATCAACGGCGGCAGCGGCGGCATGGAAACCTCCGTCTCACCCATCTCGTGGCCTGTTCGGGTAACAGACGGGCGGCACGTCCCTTGTCCCCGCGCGTACAGCGGCCCGATGCCATCACCACAACGACACGAATGCCTCCGCAACCTATTCTCCTTGTCGAGGTCAGCAGACTCTCTGACGTGGAGCGGAAGGGGGCTGCCGTCCGTCATCACCGCATAAAGCCGAAGAAAGACGACGATGAACACGTCTCGGCATCATCCTGCTGTGCGCCACACTCGCGCAGAAGATCCCTGCATAGACATGAACCGTTGAATCTCAGTTCTGACGCGTCTGGGGTGCATCTCTGAAGCAGGCGGCCCAGACCAGCAAGTGGTGATGCGGAGGCGGTCATCCGGGTGCGCCTCATGGCTCCATAACTCTACCTGACGAGACAGTGTCCGTTTGACACGACATCGGGCAATGTAAACCCCTCAGGCACGCCTGGGCACGTGGAAGGGGGCTGCCGCGGCGAGGGGGGAGAAAGCAAGGAACGAGCACCGACCGGTGTAGTGAGGATGAGGGGTAGGTGGTAAGGTAGGGGACACCACCATGACAGGCGAGGAGGACAGTAACGACAACGCCAACTCACCTCTGCCCCGGATCAGTCCTCGGAGACGGCCGCCCTGCTTCCCCTTCCGGCAGCTGTTTCATCGCTTCCGCACCCCGAGCATCCCCCTTTTCGATCAGCAGCACATCCAGACACCCATCATCCGTCTCCTCACCTCCCCGTACCCAGCCAGTCCACACCAACGACCCCCGAATGCCGAGAGCCCACCCTCCCTCTATCCATCCACCACGCTTCCCCCCCGGTCTGACAGCCTTCCTGCCCGACCACCATCCAGAGTCAGCCAGAACCACTTCCCCCCCGCGGCCCGTGATGACACGCGTCGAGGCTAAAACCCACCGGTCAGCGCTTGTGTTTCCCACGGCGTCGGCCCGCCCACCGACCGAGCCACCACCACTCGCAAGCCGAGCGGCAAGCAAAAAGGACAGAAAAAGAAAGAAAAAAAAACACCCACCTGCCCCTCCCCCATCCCCATTCCGACCCTCCCTCGCTCTCTACTTAGCCAGCCATGTCCGGCCCGTTACACAAACCGCCCAGCCCTCCAGCCCCCAACACCACAAACCCAAATCCACCCCCCTTGATTGGTCCGCCATCTGCACGATTCTATTCCAGGGCATATCTCCTCGAACACGTTGACAAGACGCTCGGAGCTCCTCACACTTCCGACACACTCCGCTTATGCGGCTCTGTCTGAGAGCAGAGACCGAAACCCTCTCTTGCCTCCTCACCTCCCCCGCTTTCTTGTTAATGTTAAGGGTGGAGGAGGAGACTATTGCTGTAGCTACCTACGTTGGGGAGGGGGAAGAAGAGGGGAAGCGGGGAGGAGGAGGAGCGGGGAGGGGAGGCTGGCGCGTCTGCGGAGGCTAGTTGGTTTGGGATCAAGTAGGTTGGGATGGGATGGGATGGGAGGAGCGGATTAAATTGGGGGACGGCGGGGTGGGTGTATGGGCAAGGCAACAAACAACAGGGAGGGGTGGTATGTGCTATGCTCCCTATGCATATGTTCAGGAGCTGGGGTTTTGTTCGTCCGTTCGGTGGATGGTGGGTTGTGTCAGGGTCAGGGTCTAGAATTGCATCAGAAAAGTTGAGAAGCAAACAAAAAAAAAAAAAAAAAAGAGGAGACAGACTAAGAGGGGGGGAAAAGTGGATGGACTAACAAAAGAGACAGGTTGGACCTGGGGGAGGGAGGGGAGGGACGGGCGGGGAGGGGGTCCCGGCAATCTGGGTGTGGGTTCGTGTTTGAACCCTGGACCATGGCTCGAGTCGACGACATCCATCCATCCCCATGCATAGACAGACAGACACAGTATGTATGCCTGATACGGTGCTCGTTACCCCGGCGACTCTCCACCAACCTACCCTGCAGGAGACGACGCAAGACCCTCTCTCCCCGGACCGATGAAGGAGGGGTACAAGGGAAAAAGGGGGGGCCGACTTGCATGGCAACGACCGTGACAGGTCCCATACGAGCAAGCCATGATACGACCAAGGCCAGTACTCGGCGGATATCAAGAGCCATTGTCCCCGTCGAGATTCCTTGGAGCGGGGTGATTGCGATGATCGCCAATGCCAATGCGGCTTTGACATGCCGTGGCGCGCCGCGCGATATAGGGTCGCCCCCGGTGAGGAAGGATATGGGGCCCCTCCCAGGGAGGATACCCTATGGAGCCTCCTCCTAAGGGGGTTCGTTCCGCGCTTTGTCGAACGACCAACTGAATCCAGCGGCGTGCAGTCAAGGGGGGATGGAGGGGGATGGAGATATCCGCGTGTGGATACAAGCAGCAACGCCTCCTGCGCGGCATTCCCCCCTATTCCTATTTCTGAGATATGATCGGGTGGAGACCAAAACGCCAATACCCATCCAACATGGAACAGGGAAGACAGGGTGGTGGAGGAAGGGGAGGGGAAGAGCAGTAAGGGGAGAAAGGAAAGGGGGGGCAGGCCGTTTAACGCCACCACGGTGTGGAGGTGGGAGGGGTGCGCAGGGCGGCTGCGCTAGGGTGTGTTTACGCGGGGATCTGAGGGAGGGGCTACTTTGAATAGCACGGCGGCGGCGACGCGCCACGGCAAAAGGAGCTCCAAGGTGTGGACACCCGAAACGGGGTTCTCCTCTGGATGGATCTCGAGTCTGGGGCATCTGGGGACGATAGGTTGAACCCCTTGAGCTTGACATAAGGACCCCGAGGACCCTGACTGACAGATGTGAGAGTATCACGTCACTTTCGGACGAGATGTAGTCAAACGAAGCGCTGCTCCTGCTTGCTGCTGTCACCGATTTGATGATGATGACTGATGGCTGATGCAGAACACGTTGCACATGGCAATCTCGACCAGGACAACGTGAATTCGAGAAGAAGCTCCCCCGAGTACGTGTGCGTGTGCGTGTGCTTGTGCAAGTGCCCGTCCGCCCGTCCCCCGTCGCACGCCGGACCGAACAGCAGCAGCAGCAACAACACCCGTAACCGCACCCGTAACCGTGTCCCAGGTCTGACCCCCGGCCAAGGTAGTGTAGCCAGGCTGCTTGCCTCTGCCCGACACCGCGGTGGGTGTTCGCAGGCAGGCAGGCAGGCAGGTCGGCAGGCGGGTCGGTCGGTCGGCGGTACAGTACCCAATGCGCGCCTCACCGGCTGCAAGACAGCAATGTACGGCATGCCGACCATGATACCGCGGCGGCCCACCGGTGAGGCACAGCCGACGAAACGCATGTGGGGCCCAGCAGCAGCTAGTCCCAGCCGCATCGCACAACCGACAGGAGATTATGTCGTGCGCTGCTGCTGCTGCATGTAGGAGGCATGTATGTAGGAGGCAGGGAGGTGTGCATGGTTTGGAAGTGGAAGGGGATGGGTTGAATGTACACTTGTAGGGATGTGGGACAGCGCAGGACCATCTCCTCCACCTCCTCCGCCATGTTGACATCCAAGCCAAGGTGGTGGAGGAGGGGAAGAAGTAAAAAATAGAAGAACCACACCCACAGCCAACCAGCAAGACTGCCTGATATGGAGCATTCCCTCCTCACCACCCTGCTCGCATCAGCTCGATTGGCCCAGCAGGGGGCCTGGCCATGCACGCCAACAGACGCGCGCGCTGCATGGCACCCCTCCACCACGAAACGAAACCACCAAGAAGTAGACCAGGGCCGGGGCCAGGGCACTGGCCAGCGCTACTGCACACCCTGAAGGCCGTTGAGTGCGTGTGCGGTCTGGCTGCCGGTGTAGGTGTGGTTGCCTCGCAGCGCTCGTCTCATTTAGCTATCGCATTCCGGAATTAGGGGGGCGAGTCGGAGGGGAGGAACAGCAGAAGAGGGGATAAGCTGTGCATGGTTCAACTGTGTGTGTGTAACAGCTGGGAGCTGATGGAGGAACCAGAACCAGCCATGGCGTTGCGTGCTATCGGAAGTGTTGCAAAATCCATCCCGGGCTGCATTGGCGAGGACTCGGTAAAGTATGCCGCTCTGCTTTTAAACAAATGTTATCAAGGGGGCGGGAAGGGGAGGGGAGGATTGGAGTTCGTTCTCGTCTGCTGCCCTCGCTCCTCTGTGCAGCTGCGCAGGGCAGGACATGTGAAGTCCCCCTTTGCGGTCAATCAATCAGCTTGATTGCTACCCCTCCATGGCGAGATTGTTGCTGGGTTCTCTGCAGCGTAAGACGGAACAAGGTGTGGGAGGAGGGAGGGGAGGTGCAGACGGTAACTTGATGATGCGCAGGGCCGGACTGACAGCTCCTGAGTCGGGTCAGAGAGAGACTGATAGGGTGAGGATCCCCTCTGATAGGGAAGGCTAGTTCCTGACGGCCGCTGCTACCCGATCCGATAAGCGCACGCACCGTGCCGGCCGAAGGAAGGCCAACTTAGCCCAGGGCGAGGCCAGGGCAAGCCAGCGAGAGAACGACTGTGACAGATTCTTGCAGGATCCGGAGCCGGCGTCAGGATGGAAAATCACGAAGATTGTCATCGGTGAATGTCATCGGCGACGGCCACGGCGAGCCATCGGCGAATCATCACTCCCACGACCCTCCTGCCCTGATACCCGTTAGCTAATCACTACATCTGTACCCCGTCGAGCCCCTGAAGAGATATCTCCATGTTGCCCCTCCTCGCCCCTCTGCCCCTCTGCCCCTCTGCCCCTCCTCTCTGCCCCTCCTCAAAAGGTTGACAGCCCCAGTGGAGATCGCGGGCCCACCATTGTACATCTCAGATCATGGCCCAATATCAGGCCATGCCGACAGGATCAAGACGTCAAACGAGCTCCCTGCGACCCACGGCCAATGCCATGGCCAACCTCCTCCTCTGGGCGTGCCTGTAACTAATCAAGTTTTTGTCATGCCCAGGAATGCCATGCCGTGCTATGCTGCCCTCACCACCCTCAACCCCCTCCACCCAGGCCTATACCCCTGGCTGGCCCTGCTTCCGGCTGCTCGGCACAGGCCCAGGCAGGGCCCAGATCGCGTCCTATTGCTGCACCTCTGGCGCCGGTTGCGACATGCCGGGATGATTCTGCTGCTCGCTTCTGCTTGCTGCTCCTGCTGCTGCCTTTTGATGGGAATCCCATGCAGTCCCGACTCTCGTATTGTCTGAACCGAATTTTTTCTGTTGGCCAGTAGACATTGCCACCACCCACCCGATGTCGTGCCCTGTGGTTGGGGCCCTTACCCGAAACGCCCACCGGCATGGGCGCCAATGGAAATTGTAGAACGACGGCGTCCAGCCACCCTCCACCATCACCACCACCATCCACCACCACTGCCACCCTGAGAAGCCCAATCCACCCACCACCTACCACCACCCCTCCATCTCGTGGGTGCCCTGCCCTGCCCTGCCCTGCCCTGCGGTGGCGTCCGCGATTTTAGGGCCCCTTCTCTTGGACTTTCCGCATGCGTTTGCTGCCGCATTGGCGGTTTTGTCGGTGTGCTGGGGTTCGCCCCAAGCGAATCAGAAGCCCGTCCGACCTCCTCTTCTCGGCCCATCCTCGAAAGACGCGCATCCCGGAGTTCTAGGCCGAGCGCCATTGCGGCGGGTTCACTTGGCATCCAGGTTCTCTCGATGGTGCATCGCCGGGTCGGCGCCCTCCACTGAGAGGCCAGGGTTGGCGGCTCCTGAGATCGAGACACCCACCGTGCAGAGAGAACGTGCGCGACCGATGCTGCATGGGGAAAAAACAGGAGAGCGGGAAAAGTGAAGAATTCTCTGGAGGGCTTGATTACAAACACTCAGAAAAGTCTGGGAGGTTCCGCGGAGATCGTTTTCCAACGAACAAGAGCTGCGCACGCTAGCGACGTGCAGCGGCGCCGTGGCAGTGGCAGTGACATGCAGTGGCAGGGCAGGGGTTTCTGAGCCTCCAAACAAGACGCCAGTGCTTCATTGCGTTGCCAGTGTGGCGATCGCAACAATGGCCTCAACGCCGCAGACGTCGGTGGTTGGGATGGCGACGCAGACAAGGTCCTTCAGCTTAGAAAGCAGCTGCCGGCTCGCGACAACATGCCCACCACCGCGGCATCTATCCGTACACACGACGCTCTGCCGACAGCAGGTCCCTTGAGCAACCCTCGACGCTCCAGCGCCGGGTCCCAGCCGGACACGAAACGGGGAGATTGCATCTCGTCAGCCGTCGTGCAACGTGCCTCCGAAGCAGCCACTTTGCGGGGTACGCCTGCGGGCTTGATAACAAGCAGAAACGGCGGCATCACCGCCGCCGCCGCCCCTCCGCTGACTTGCTTTCGCGAACCCCTTCACCGGGGTTGCAGACGTGGCAGCAATGACAACACCACGGCGCTCGCGAGCCCGAGGAGAGGGAGAAAGCGGTTGGCGACAGCAACCCTTGGTGCATCTCGTCTGCAGCAAGCTTGGTTAGCGAGCTGCCGTGATAGAGCAACACCACGACTTTATCCATCATCACCCGAACCACATGGACAGACCGATGGCATGCGTGAACGAAAGCCTGCGAGTGATCTTGTTGCGATCCATCCTGGAGCTGACCCTCCCCGCTACCCCGCCCGCTCCTGCTGTTTGTTGACGAATGCATCGGGAGCAACACCGGATGAGTCCTCCAGCGCCTCGTCGGGTCCCTGGCTTAGTTGCGAGGCGCGTCGCAAGTCCCCTTCCCGACGACCCCCGTCAGACACCGCGAGGCGCCACGGCGGGTGTCTCTGTTGTCCGATCTCGTTGCAGCACCCGACAGAGCTGCACCGTGACACGGCCCTGGCATTCGGCCGGATAATGACGTGCAAGAGTGTCACAGGGACTTTGGTCGCCAGCGTGGAAAATCTCCGCTAAGTGGCACCAAGTTGCGTCGTGAACCAGAACGAGCCCGGCCGGCAAGGTCAACGAACGGCCTGAGTACGAGGGCAGGCAGGCAAAGCGTTCGTTGAGGATGCCGAACATGATCCGAGACAGACTCCAGGGCCTTTTGGTCCCTATATAAAGGGCGACCCGCCGGATGGCTGCAGAGCAGTTCCCGGTGATGTTGTGGGAGGGGCATGGCCTTCCGTGTGACAGTCGGGCCGGGCCCGCTGTGCTCCCGTCGGATCCAAGCTCGTCGGCTCGTTAGGCCCCCCGAGTCGCCGACGGAGGTTACCGTTGCCCCCCCATCAACAAAGATGCCCAAAAAGCAACTGGCGTGCTGGTGGGGGTGGGGCGCTGAGGAAGAAGGTGAGACACCTTGATACACCTCGTGGTCTGGCCCCCGATGTACGGATAAGGGAGGATTCCTATCACCGCCGCCAGGATGAAGTTTTAATGAACAGGAGGGCAGAGGGAGGGGGGTCAACCTCACCGCCGTTTCCTTTCCAGGCAGTCCTCCTGGTTGGGGCCAGTTGCATCGACCAATCTCGCATCGAGGCTGCCCTCCCAGCCTTCGATTGGCCAATTGTCTCATGGCGCGCAGGATGGCAAATCGTGCATGCTTGCATTGCATCCATTCGCACAGCACCCCGCCGTGTCGCCAGCCTCGCATCCCAGGTGTCCTGGTTGACAAGACGGGGCCCATAAAACAACCTGGACCGCAGCATCCCCGTATGCCCCTATGCGCCGAGTTAATTTGAACGGGAGTGGTCCCTGATGCTGCTCGCTGCCCTTAACGCCGGGGGCAGGGAACGTGCTTGGTGGGCGAGACAGCTCGCCTTGGGCAAGGTGAACGTGGGGTGTTGGCGCAGATTCGATTCGACAATTCCAACCCCCCCACACCACACCCACACCCACCACCACGCGAAGCCGAGACAGAGCCCAGGCGCAGGCGCGTGTGATTGGGGGGGGCAAATCACCTGGTCGGTGGCTGCTGCGACCCAACGCCTTCGCATGGGCTGTGACTGTTCCAAACCGTTTGGTGAAATGCGCCACTTCGGACAAGATCGCAGCTGAGCCAAAGAGCGGTCGCGGATCTGAGACAAGCCGGACGCAAAAAGAAGCGAGGATAAGATTTTTTTGGTGTGTTCGATCTGGCTTGGTATTGCGCTCCGCGGGGGTGAACTCGAAGGGAGGGGGTGCTTTTTTCGCCCACGCGCTCGGTTTCCTTGACTCACAATTGCCAGATAGACTTTGGGCTGTGGCGATCGCGGGAGATCAACCCACAAAAACCCTCTCGCTTGACAGCGCTTGACACCCTCAAGTGACAGGGCAGAGCTGGTGGAGTCTGCGAAGCGAGCGACAATGACTCCACCGCGGGCGTTGAGTAAGGTTGCATGGCTGAGCTCCTGCACGATGCAAAAACCCGCCCGGTTGGTTTCATTCAACGTCGACCTTGTTGACCGAGTCTAGCTGCGCGGCTCCCTCGAGAGTCTGCGTTCTTTGTCCCTCGATCTTGGCAAGGCAGAGGCGACAAGGTCCGGAAAAAAATATTTCGCATCCCTGCCCCCCATTGGCCAGGGGCTTGTTATCATGGCACAGTGCGCACCCAGATCAAGCAAGAGACAGCCATTGCCAGGCAGCAATTGGCTCAGTGTGTTGAGTCTTTCCTGCTCGAGGGACAAGCGGTGAAGTGGGGGTTCGATAGAGCTGAGAGTAATGACGTCATCGCCCAGGCCAGGCTTGCGAGGAAAATATGATCGAGCAGCCAGTCCGAATCCGGCGTTTGCTTGGCGAGCAATTGGTCTGCCTGCATCTCAAAAACTCCGTCAACCTCATGTGCTTCCAGAAACCCCCGTCGTGTAAGTCCCAATGCCTTCGCCAACGGATACTACGGGGACTCGTCATCAGAGCTTAGCGCAGAACACGGTCATGAGACCTCTCGCTCAGCATGATACCACACCGACAAGCTACAGCTCTCCCCGCATGAGTGGTTGAGTCAGGTTTCTTCCGCCAGATCCGAGAGCTTGCAGCGTCGACATGGCGCGGCGCGGGGTATGTGGGATGCACCTCCGGGCTTCGCGGTCCCGGCGGTGTTTAGTGGGGAGGAGGAGGAAACACCTAACTACCTAGCTGCTGCTGCTGCTGCTGTACCCGCGCAGGGCGAGAGACGGAAGAGCGATGGACGAGGGGCCTTTGGCGCCGGGTTCATCACCCGTGCTGTGACGCGATGGCAGACCCTGTGATGGCTCACTCCGAGCACAATGTGGGACACCTCGAAATCTAAGCATCATCATTTCTGTCCTATCCAGAAATTTGGCACACAAGGTTCCCGGGCCCGGCGAATCGCTGACCTTCGCTGGCGGACGAGCCGGAGCAGGGGACGCGGCGGTGATGCAGCTGGGCAAATTTGGTTGGGTCTGGCAGAGTGCGTGCATCTCGACGCAGGCGCTGTGTTCCAGTGTCGCAGGCATGCTGTCCGCCGGAGGCGGTGTCTGGTTGCTGGGAGGGGTACTTATTTATCGTATATTACGGATTATTGCTTGTCGTATTCATTCGGCTGCCGCAGCTACCACCTACCACCCACACCTCCAGATGGAGATGAAGGGTGAGGAGGTGAGTGGGAAGGGCCTGCGCAACCATTGTTTCACCTCCGAGCATGCCGATCCGGGGGCCTCTCGAGATTCCCACCCCCTTCTCGGGAACCCCATGTATTTTGGCTTCCCCTCCCCCACCACCATCACACAGCGAGCCAGCGCCTTGAAACTCGTCCGTTGGACGGGGTGGGCTGGAGCCGCCCTTCTAGACCCTCCGTGCTTTGGCGAGAACCCTTTGATCGCCCGCCTACCAGCCCGCGAGGAGCACGCACATGTCCCGCTTCTTTTTTTGTGTGTTGCTGCCACACACCCACCACGGAATCGCCATGTCGACCCAGAAACCCAGAAAACCCGGGCTCGGGCTGGTGGCCGATGCCGACACCCCCCCTTCCTCCCGGCACTCTCCTGAGTGTCGAGGCTGCCGAGCGCTAAGTCCGTTGCGGGCAAGAGCCGCGCTGGTCAGGGGGGGGAGGGGGCGAGGGGTGTCAAATTGACGTGCCCAGTGTCCCCAATGTAACCTTCTTCAAGCGTCGCGCATGCAGGCTTTGCCTTGGTGTGATGCATCGTGTGCCGGCCGGTGAAGGGCG
>MU855739.1:11819-26839 GCA_033296695.1 Staphylotrichum tortipilum
TTGAAAAGGGGGCAGGCCTGCCTGATTAGCGTCGACGGTCTTCCGATGCGCGCGCGAGGCCAGCATCCGACAAGTCTGCCGCGGATTGGCTGGGGAGGGGGGGAATCCCCATCTGCAGCCGATCGATCGAGGAAAAAACTCCTAAAACGGCTCGCCCATGCACAAAGAGGAGGGAGAGTTTCGCGTGGTTAGTTGAGCGGGTTTCCCACGGATCTTGCTTGCCTCTACGGCTGCTCAACGCTGCCTTGACGATGGAAGCTCCACGGTGGTGATGATGCGGTGCTGCGGTGCTGCGGTGCTGCGCGGCCTTGGCGGGTTGATTCGCGCTGCCGGTACGAGGTCGGATGAGCAATAAATACGGCATATGGCATGAGTTTCGCGCCCGGAAGGGCCAGGAAACCGCCCTGCTCTCGACGACGACGAGATGGTGCAACATTTGCTCAGCAAAGAGCGGTGTCCATCGGATTCGGGCTGCGAGAGCTATGGCGTACGAAGCAACGCCGTAATGAAGGGCGCAGGCAAAGTCGTAACCGCTGGCCAAATTGAGGTCTTCGGTTGACTGGATGTCGTGAGAGGGTTGAGCGCACTCAGCGCAATGTCAGTCAGCATCGGATGACAGTTTCCGGGGAACACAGTTTGAAGGCGTCGCGATTGGCACGGCCCTCCAATGCCACCGCTGCTGTTCGAGCACGCGAATCTCCACGTGTGGCAGGGCCAGAGACGCATGGCGATTGGCCAATGGCAGCGATAAAGAACGGCGATTGTGGAAGGCGCAGATCTCCGTAATCTGTGCGCCCTGGTGGTCTGGTGATACCGCAGCCACAGCCATGATAAGAAACAGACAGACAGACGAGACGGTGACGATGCGCCAGCCGCTGCTTGCAAATGGGCCGCAATCGGCCATGTTATCACAAACCAACTTTGTCCTCACTTGCGCTGTTGCGCAGTGCCAATGTCCGCAGCACAGCAGAGAAGCGCAGAGCAGGGCGCCATCCGTGGGCACTGAGTGACGGACTCATTGGACTGTGCCGGCCGAGCCAGGGTCCCCACGCTGCTTGGGGCAGCGATCGCTGGAGGCGGCTGGGCGTGGGGTGACCCGCAAACTCGAGGTCGAGACTCGGGCCGGGCGGCAGCAGCGACGTTTCGTTGCGGTCATTGGGGGGAAGGGGGACGGCGGGATGATAGCAGACTTGATTTTCTACAACGCTTCCCTGGACGGCTCACCGAAATCCCGCTTCGTCCGGTCGAATCGCCAGATCTGGCGCGCACGGTTCGCCCTCACCAGTGGTGGCTTGTTCGTGGGGGTTGGGATCCAGCTTGCTTTGCTTTCCGGATTGTGGGCCCACGAGCGAGCGACCCAGATCCAGCCCAAAGGCTGTGTTGGCCGGGGCCGGCGGCGGCCGGCAGGGTGTGCTTGGTGTTGGGCTGATGGCAGCCGGAGGCTGAAACAATCCACTGCCGTCAGCAACCACCAGCAAAACCCGCGCCGCCAAAAGAGCTGGTCACGCGTCGCCGCGCCGCACTCCAGGAACCGGTACTGCAACTGGGAGAAACCACACATTGGGGAGGCACAAGTCGGCGGTAGGCAGGTTGGCCCGTCGAAATGGACGGTAGCTGCGGCGCTGAGGACGGTGATCCTAGTGGAGCTGACTGACCGTGGACGCAGAAAGTGAAGCAACCAGGCTCAAAGTTCCTGGTCCCTGCCCCTCCCCCAGCACCTCAAGCTACCCCGCGCCCCAGTGCGATTTCCAGTGGCGGCAAAGACTGGGGCAGAACCTGGGAACGGCGGCGAGGTGCCCTCACCCTATTGAACCATGAAGCTGGGGGAAAACCGGAGCGCCCGCATTTCGTGGATGCGCTGGAATCTGGGGTTGCCGTCCTGCCCGAGGGCCCTTGCCCAACACGACAACGAGAAGCTTGCCCCGCGTGGGGAGATCAGATCCGAACAGGCGGGTTGAGGCTCGCGTACGAAGAGTGCTCGTAGCCCGGAATCAGAGCCAACGTCCGGATTTGGACGGCCCTTCGTGTTTGCTGACCTAGGTGAGTGAAGGCATGGGCCTCCCAACCTGCCAACAACATGGGCGCCCTCGACGACGGCAGGAGGCTCAGGAGAAGGAACCCACAAGCAAGACATTCCCCCCTCGCCTCGATGGTCAAGGGCTGTGTGGACGAGGTTGTTGAGGAGTGAGGCCGTCTGTGGTTGGTCGCCCCGGAGCGAGGAGCCTCGCGCGGCGCACAAACGCAACGCAATTTGACAGCGGTGAAAAGACCAGAAACATGCAAGTTCCTTGGAAGACCCAAGGTTCGGTGGGAGGCTTGTGCGACGCCGCCGCTTCAGGCATTGGCACAGTCCAGGGGCTCGGGTCTTGATCCATGCAAGTCAGCAGCTGGCCCCTGGCACGAGACGCTAGCGGCACTTGTGGAGCCGAGCGCGCCAGGAGCCGACGCTTCTGGACGTTGAGGCCTGGCGCTCCAACAGCAAATCAGCTGGCCAGGTCCTCTTCCCTTGCGATGAGGGCTCTCTGGGTGGAAGAGATGGGCGACCAACGACCAACGATCACCGTCGCACTCACGCACAGCAGCAGGCGCAAGTTGTCGGGCCTCTCCAGTTGCACCGGCTCGACTCTGTGCTGCGAGCTGGAGAAGCTTCGTCGG
Organism: Staphylotrichum tortipilum; assembly: GCA_033296695.1. Lineage (NCBI taxonomy): Eukaryota > Fungi > Ascomycota > Sordariomycetes > Sordariales > Chaetomiaceae > Staphylotrichum > Staphylotrichum tortipilum. The sequence goes on from MU855739.1 coordinate 14,475, forward strand.
CGCTGGTGGAACATGACCGGTGGCGCCAACCGGCGGTGGAAGTGGCCCAGAGAGCTCGGAGCTTGGTGCTCCCTGTGTTGCCCACACAGTGAGCGCGGGCGGCAGAGCACCTCGTACTGTGCGTGTGCCTGCGCCTGCGAGCCAGCGGCCGTCGATCATGGCCATGTCAAGCATCCCATCGAGTCCAGGCCGCCGACGGGGCTCGCTAGCCTCGGTGGGGTGTTGAGGCGGGTAGCCCAACGGCCGGAGACCGGCGCTCATCTCATAAAAAAAAAGCCATTGGGATCCCCGCCGGTGGTGGTGATTATCCTGCGAGATGGCTAGCTGGGAGTCCTGGTCCTCCTGCCTGGGGCGGGGTGCAAGTTGCGAGCTTGCAAGGAGCTTCCTGTTCGCAGCAAGGGCAGACCTGGCCGGTCGTCTGACGGCGGCGGCATGGGAGGATCTTGTTATTTAATCGTCAGCAATACACGTGGGGGTAACTCCTGGCCGAAGGAACAACGGGCGCTGCGTACGAGTCGGTCCTCGTAGCTGTGCGCACGTCAGATGTTGTCAGGGAAGCCTCGTGTGTCTTTTGAGTCGTCGAGGGGGCGGCGCATTTTGTTTGGGTTTTCTCCCAAGGTTGAGGTTTCTGGTTGGCCAATGAGGGAGGAAGAGCAGGGCATTGGCGCCTGCACGACCCGCTAAAAATATTTTGCTCCTTTGGCTGGTGGTGGTGGCTGTAACCTGTGGTTGCGCTTCGCCAAGCAGCTCCAAGCAGCTTTGGGAAGGGACCTTGACTTCTTTTTTGTGGGAGAGGAACAACCGTGCTTCTATGGGAGGATGCCTATCAGATCTACTGGACCCAAACCTATCTCTCCCCCCCTTCTCTTTTCCCTCTTTGTTTATTTGAATGCCTGCCCGCTGACGATTTGGGTTTGAAGGTCCCTGCCGGCCCGGGAGCGAAACACAGAGAGAGGCGCCGCTGGGAGGGAGATGTTGGCGGCGGTGGATGTGGCACAGCCCAACCGACACGCCACGGCCGGGATTTGAGACGGTCAAGTACCGGTGCTGCTAGCGGCTCCTTGGGACCCGACCGGCTGCTTTCCGTCATGCTTTCAGGTGGAGCTGGTGGGTGCCCGTGGATGTTGAACTAGACCTGGAGCATGGAGGTTGGGGCGCTTGCCTCGAAGCGCTCGACAATCCTACAACAACCGCACTATTGTAGCAACCCATCCACCACGCGCAAGTTGGGATCAAGCCTCACGATCCCAGCGCCTCCATCCTGCGTCGCCAGCAGAGGTAGACAGCGAGCAGACCTGGGATGCAGGCATGTCGCCGGCGACGTCATTGCTGGCCGCTAAGCGGCGTGAAACGCTCCACCGCGAGGCGCCAGAACGCAAATTTGTACGTGATGGATTGCCGGAACCCGGCGCCCAGTTCTTCGTACACGCCATGCGGTACGCAGGACATGCCATGATACGAACACCAAGCGCGGCGCTCGGTGAGCAGTCCTCGGGCCAGCCACGCCATACTGGGGCCTTTGGATCTTCTCCCAGCTCCCAGACCCTTTTTCGCCGATAGCTGAAGCGGGGACCAAACTAGAGTTGAGGGACGCACAGCGGATGCGGCCTGCGCGCCCACCACATACCGCATACCACCGACGGCCAGGACATGCCGCATGAACCGCCAACTGCCATGTTCGCTGGAATGGGAGGGACGCTTCCGGCCAGCGCTCACCGAGCCGGCAAGTGTGCATACTCCGGACGCATGATAGATGCGCAGGACCACGATGAATCACAATTATCACACCCATACATCCATACCTCCCACTCTGCAATATCAATCAAGGCCGGCATCGCACCAGGCGCCGGGCTGCAATCGGATCCCCTGGCTGTGGTTTGGGGGTTGGACGTTATCGGACGCGGCGACTCGCTCGCACAGTGCGCGCCCAGGGCGACGAATACGGTCCTCCACCCCTGTGCAGGGGCGACAGCAGGGGCAACAGGTGCTGGGCGCGGGCAGAAACCGCAGTGGGTGACTCTGCTGCAGTGGTGTGCCCGGTGGATTTTGGGCCAGGCTCTGTCGCCTTGCCATCCGGCCCCACCCTTGGCCCAAAAAAAATGCGCCGTGGGGCCAGATAGGGCCCCACCAACCCACCCAACCTTGCATGGGGGGCTTGCAGGACGCAGCTCATGCACTCTGGGCCCACGCCTCCCCCCTCCCCCTGTCGCCATCCCACCACCCTCCCTCCCCGGCCAAGTCCCAAGTCCCAGCCAAGGGAAGCGACTTTTACCTGCCCAACGCTTACTCCTGCTTGCATGCTTTTCCGCCGCCTTGCCTCTCGCTCGCCCTCGACTCTCTGCCCTCGCCCTCTGCTACCCTCTGCTTCCGCCCACATCCTTTCTCTGCTGTACGTCCCTCTCCCACCCGGCCGAATCGACACCCTCGGCTCACGCGTGCAGCATCACTGCAGGCCCCCCGCTGCGGCATCCGAGGCCTCGATCCTCACTCTCAAAGGTGTGTGCTGTGTTGCGTGTGTGTGTGTGTGTTACAGCGGTCTGTCCACTGTGCTGGGGGCGTGTGTGGGCGTGTTTGTGCTCGCACTGCCAGCCGGGTTCTCGCCCCACCCCCGTCACCACACCCCCGTCCTCAAGTCCATCCTTCAAAACCAGCTTGTCCCCGCTGCTTCCTCCCCAATCCCTCTCCCTCGCGAGCCAAACGCTCATTGTTTCGTTTCTTTTTGACAAGCCCAACGAGGCGGACACCCCTCGTCCCGGAACAAGGCTGCTGACAGGTCACAGCCAGGACACCAACGGACGACGCCGAGCCAGAGCGTCGCGGACAGCCCCAGGGCCTCACACCACACCACCACCACGACCCTTCCTCGACGACCCCGTCGGCCGCCATCACAGCGACCGACCCGAGGACTTCATACACGACCGCGGCCGGCACCAGACGCCCGACCCCGATTTCGGGCGACCCCCCAGGACTCCCCAACAACGACCGCTGCCGAGCTTTCCGCTCCATTGTCCACGCCTATCCCCTTTCGCACTCCCACCCGCGCCACTCGTTCGTAACCAGGTCGACGGTCCTCGTTGACTTGCGTGTGCACGACCGACCCGGTAGCTGCCTACTCGATTCGGTCTCGGATCCGCAAAGAGCCTCACTTGTTGCTGGAATATTGCCCAGTGAGCTCTTGCGATTCCCCGGGTTTCGAGTCACCCAAAGCAGGTAGGTGTTGGTTGCGGTTCTGAGTAATCCCACGCTTTGTCTTGCCCGTTGTTGGCCACGCCCAGACACCCACAGACACACACACCCCACCCCCACAAGCACAATCAATCCCAAGCAAATTTGTCGCCTCTTGGGAACTCGGAGTCATTCTTTGCTTCCATCGCCTCCGCCTTTTTTTTTTCTGGAAGACAAGTGAAGCATGCATCCAAGCTGACGCGCCTTGCTCTCTCCAGCGTCCCATCCCCTCGCACAACAAAGTCGACGTCGCTATCCATGATCCTCACTTGAGCACGATTCGGTCCCACTCCACTTTTTGGCCCTCCTATCAGTGGAGCACCGCCTGCCAGGCAAGGCCAGTGCGTGGAAAATGCCGTACACACCCCCCTCGAACCGGTCACCGGCGTCATCAGGTCCCTCATCCCCCGAGGGCAGCCGGAGGTCATCCTTCCATCACCCACAGAACCCACAGAACGCTGGCGCGCGACCAGCCCTCCCGCGCTCATCATCATACCTGACGAGGCAACGTCGCGCCCCGCCCGCCCCGCAACCCCGCCCGAGCGAGCCGTCGCCCGAGTCAACGTCGGAGGACCTGAAGAGCATGGTCGCCGCCAGCAGCGTGCGGCAGTCACCGCCTCCCATCACCGGCGACCGCGGCATGCCCAGCGGTGCCATCATGTCGCCGCCCGACTCGGCAAGCGACGACGACGAGGCGCCCCACACGCGCGGCCGCCAGATTGATAACCTCAAGCAGTTGCACGACGCGATCAGCCAGATCCCCCATCAGAGGGCACGCCTGTCCAAAAACAGCGCGGCTGCCGACGCGGAGCAGACGGGTGCCGTCGGCGAGGCGATGCACCACAGCTTCAGCACTGGCTCGCTCGGCGAGCTCTCGGTAGGCGGCGTGCACCGGCGATTTTCACACATCAGATCAGCAACTGAATCGCACATCTCGATAATCAAGTCGACAGGCAGCTCCACGACGGCCTCGGATTCGGAAACGGACGAAGACAGGCTGAACAAGCCCCAGATGGTGCGCAAGAAGTCGGGCGAGCTCGTCCGGCCCGCCCTGCGCCCGGCGTCGCGGCGGCGCCCTTCGAGCATGCCCGGGACGCCGACCTTTTCCAAGGCGGTGCACTTCGACTCCCACCTGGAGCATGTGCGCCACTTCCTCCAAGTTGACCGGCCCCTCGCCGTCAGCGCCGGTTCCTCGCCTGTTGATAACTATGAGAGCGACACAGAGTACCCCTTTGGCGTCGATGAGCGGCCCAGCGCGCGCTCCCCTCCATTCGAGTGGGAAATCATCATGACCAACTTCCCAATCGAGACGCCGGTACGCAAGAGCCAGCCCGTCCGATTGGAGCGCGTGTGGTTGTCCAACGACCAAAAGTCGCTCATTGGCTCGATCGCCGTGTCCAACCTCGCGTTCCACAAACTCGTTGCCTGCCGCTTCACCCTCGACTACTGGAAGACGACATCAGAGATCGCAGCCGAGTACGTCTGCGAGATTCGCCCGGTTGACACACCCCACGGCCAGGACAGGTTCCACTTCACCATCAAGCTCTCGGACCTGGCTAACCTCGAGACCAAAACCCTGTACTTTTGCATCCGGTACACGGTCAACGGCCAAGAGCACTGGGACAGCAATAACGGCACCAATTTCCAGGTCGACTTCCGGAAGAAGATGCTCCCCATGAACGGGAAGCGGGGCTCGATTGGCGCCGCCTCCCGCCCTGCCAACGGGTTACCCAAGAGCAACCGCCGGTCGAGCCAGAGCCAGAGCCCGAAGCCGTCTGCGCACTCGGACGAGTTTGGCGAGGGCGCGAAGCTCGACTTCAACCAGTCGCTCCACGACTACCTCGGCGAGTCGTCAGTGGGGCTGCGGCTCAAGGGCGTGCGGAGCGCTGGCGACCTCCCCAGCGACAACCTCTCTAAGGGGTTGTCGGCCCCGAGCGGCCAGTTCGCGCTCCGCTACGACTTTGGAGACTCGCTGAGCAGGGCGATCCGCAGCGCCAAGAATGACGCGGCCGGCAAGTCGGACGCCCTGTACATGAAGTCGACCAAGAGGACGCCCCCGCCGGTCAAGATCGACACGGAGAACAAGGCGCACCTGGCGCCTCCGGGCGGCGTCCCGGCTATCGCATCTCCCTCGGACTCGCCGAGCACTGCGATCTCGTCGGCCTCGTACGAAGAGATCGTCAACAAGTGGTGCTTTGTAGGTAACCCCGGACCACACCTTGCATTACGCCCGTCCAGAGCCGAGGAGCAGATGGGAGGCAAGCTTTCACTGCATTCCGCACGAGACACGCAAGCTAACACAAGTGGCACAGTACGGCTCCAAGCCCAAGGCCCCGCCGGCGCCTAGGCCGCGGGCGACCAAAGGCACCAGCCCGTTTGAGGGCCTGGTTGACGACACGGCCAGCAGCACGACGGCCAGCTACGAGGGAAGCCCGATCCAGCTGGGCAACTACTACCACCCGCACGGCCTCGGCCAGCAACACTCGCTCCACGGACCGTATGCCAACGCGTACTTCTCGCCGGTGCCCGTCTTCACGACGATGGGCGCGTCGCCGGTGGAGTCCCCCCTCGAGCATGGGAGGGCGGGCTCCCCGGCGGGCCAGATGGCGCAGCGGCCAGCAGGTACAGGGAACATGGCCCCTCTCGCCGGTACGTTGCCGACCGAGTATCCATACCAGCGCTCGCATGATCGTTTCCCCTTCTTCGGGCCGGAGACTTATGCGGCAGCGGCAATTAGGGGGTAAAAATTCCCACACGGTAACTTAAACCCGCCGAGCGGGCCTGGTCCTTGCAGGCGGCGGGGACCGGGATTACCAGGAACCAACCGGGGGAGTGACAAGGGGGAGGGGGCGCGGCTGACATGATGTCGCCGCGTCGGCCTCGTGGTCACCCTCGACGATCAGCTCGGCGCGCCGTCGTGTTCGGGCGACGGACGGAGCCGGTGGTTCCTAATTTTTTCTCATTCCCTCCTTGGCGTTGCTGTGTTTACAAAGTAATGGCGTCACAGCGATGCTTGGCGTTTGGGGGGGGACCTTGTTTTTTGGGAGGTCACGAGTGGCATGGAAACGGCGGTGTAAAACATCTTTTCTCTTTTCCCCGTTTTCCCTTTTTTTTCCCTCTTGTCGGGGTCATTTCGGCGCTCAAGGTTCGTTCTCTCTCTTTTTCCTCTCGCCTCTTCCGGACCGGTACGGCACATTTAGGGGTTCGGTTTTGGGGGGGCAGCGTCATTCATGGGCAAAAGGCGTTTTGTGTTTTTCGTCATGCATCAAGGGTCTCGGGGTTTCTTCTCTTGTCGTTTCTCTTTCTCTCTTGTCTTTTTCTCTCTCTTCTCTACTGGGGGTTTTGCGCCTCACAGGATGAGTTGCCCTGCCAGGCACGCAAGCCTGGGCGGTTTACAGCAAGCAGGCTGGCATCATGACACACGCACATGGCTCGGTGGGTTGCTTTGCGAGCTTGGGTATGACGGTTTGTGCTGGTCCCGCGGGCCAAGCAAGGGTTTTTACGTTGGATGATGGTTGAATGTCAAGGGAAGCGGAGGAACTCAGCGTCGGAGCTGGGCAGGGGACGAAAGCTGGGTTTGGGCTTCCAGGGTTGGAGGGGTCATGCGTGCTGCAGGGTAATTCAGATATTGGGAGGAGAGAGCACCTGGGCAGGGCAAGCTTGGATCAACCAGTCAATCAGCAGGGCAGGCGGGCGGCAAGGTGGCAGAGGCGCGTTTAGGAAACATAAATACATGCATGGTTACGGATTACAAGGTTGCGCAGTATTTCTCTCTACTCGGCCCTCTGTGGTGACTGTGTTGTGCGTCTTGGGGAGGGTGTTGTGTTTGACTCTGCGGGCTGATCCTCTGGGTGCTGGGGATATTCGCTCGGGGAATTGACCAATGGCAGGGCGTGGCATAACCGACGGGCCTGTGTGGCCTGCTTGGCATGCAGCCCTATGGGATCGCCGCTGCAAGTGAGCGAGCGCTGCGAGCGAGGCAGGTGGGGATTTTGGCACCCGCTGCGCTGGTTCAGATCTGGACCGCGGCATAGAGAGAAACAAAGTTTGGGTTGTTTTATTCGTCAGGCTGCTTTCTTGGGACCCCATCGTCTCAACGCCTCTCGTCCACGATGTCTTACTTGAGAGACAGACACTCGCTGGGCTGGCTGGCTGTGGAGCTGAGCGGCCTCTGTCGCCAAGACAATAGTTGCCTTGGTCCACTTGCAGGGAGATGCCAAGGCGAGGGTTTGGTGGGCCTGCGCTGGGAGAGCTGGCTGACCGCCAGGCTCCAGGATGAGGGTTTGGTCGTCCTGGGATGGGACGCGTCGCGACTGACTCGATGCATCCACGCTCGCCAGGCGAAGCTGTCGGAGGAGAGGTGACGCGGAGAAGATGGCAGTGCCTGGCCGGTCCACTGCCTAGCCAGCCATCTCAAAAGACAAGATGGACGATGTGTGGACGGACCAACGATGGGAGCTGCCGCCAAGCCAAAAACCCAAACTTGACCGACCGCGACAAAACCTCAGCTTGTCTCGCCCTCATGCCCCCACAACGGCGGCCCAGTAAAATTCCCCCCGTTCAGCCGCACCCGCCCAAGCAAAGGCCGATGGGCAAGTCCAGAACCCAGACCGTCCTGCCCGCCCGCGCGAGAAGACGCCCAGTGGCTGAGTTGGCAGCGGGCAGGTACCTAGTTAGGGAGCGGGCGGGCGCGGAAGCGCTTTGGGCCGCCAGCAGGGTTGGGCCTATTCAGGACTGCGCGCAAGCGCGTGTTGCTGCCTCAGATTGAGTTAAACTTAATACCTGGCCAGCGATGAGTGGACGGTCCGCGAGAAGTGGGCGGTGGCTGGCTGGAGGCAGTTGACGAAACAAAATCCCTTGACTCCCTCCCGCGCGTGCACGCTCTCCTCTGCTCTCCTCCCCGTCATATGCACCTGTTCCTTACCTACGATATTCCGCGGACGACGACAGCCCCCGTAGCAAGAAACCGATACCACCAGCAGCAGCAGCAGTACCACCAGCAGCAGCAGATAATCTCTCCCGCAAGGGAAGTGGCAGCAGATAACCTCCCCAGCAAGAGCCCAAAACCACCACCGGCAGCAGAAGCAGCAGCAGCAGCACCACCACCACCACCACCACCACCATGGCCGCCGTCGCCGCCCCCCACCTCCTCCCCGCGCCCCCCGCCCCCCTGACAACAGCCTACTATCCCTCGCAGCCGCACCCACGCCTCTCCCCTCGGCGCTTTGACAACGGCACCCTAACCACCAGCACGACGGCAACCCCCACAAAAACAACGGGCGCAGACTGCGCCAAGTTCGACGGGTTCAGCTCGTGCAGTTCCACGGGGCAGTTTGCGAGCTGTTTGAGCGGGACGGGGGCGGCGTACTGTAACTGCAATGTGGGCATGGCGTATTTAGGGTGTGTGGAGGGGGCGGTGGAGCAAAAAGGGTGTGGGGGGTTGGTCGGGGTTGATGGTGAGTTTTACTCTGTACTTGTCATTATTGGGAGGGGTTGGGGAGGGGATGGGGAGGGGGGAAGGGAATGGGGAGAGGGGGACGGGATGGGGGAAAGGGGAGTGGGTGGTGGAATGGAGGGTGGGTGGTGATGGCGGCTGACGAGAGACAGATTGGGATGCGTATGAGCGGTCGTGGTTCCAGGCTTCGTGTCCGACACCGCCGAGTACAGTGATGACACAGCTGCCGCAGCCGTAGGTTCCATCCATTCTTGCGGGGGGTGGGTGGGTGGTGTTTTTGGGTGATGTGCTGACAGCGGTGGATAGGACATCGGTGAGCGTCGATCTCCAGTAAGGCCGCACCATCTCTTGTTGTAACTCGAAAAAGGGGACCGGTTGTTGACTAACACACCTCCGCGCAGACCCGTCGTGACCGTCACCCCGACCGCGCCCATCACTGAGCCGCCGCGCACTGCCGTCCCGCCCCCCGCTTTCAGCAACGGCGGCGACCTCCTCGCCGGGCCCTGCAGCTCCGCGTCGTACACTCTCGTCAGCGACGGCGACCTGGTGCTGTACGCCGCTTTTGTTGGGTGCGACGCCGGCCGCCCGCAGTGCTGTCCGTGGAATGTGTCCACCGAGGCCGCGCCCGTGAACCCCGGCGCTGGAGGAGAAGGGAACGGCACGCCCAAGGGGAACCGTGTTGCGGCCCTGCCGGGCCAGTTCCCCGTCCCCGCGGCCGACGCAAAGGAAGCGCTCGAGCGGTGTCCGCGGGATTATTACTCTGTCTCGGGGCAGTGCTGTCCTAAGTACGTTCCCGTTGTCGCCTTTGATCCAGGACATGACTAACAAGTTTGGAACAGCGGCTACTACAAATTCACCCGCCCCATCGCCTTCCAAACGCCCTGCTTCTCCTCCCTGTCGGGCTCATTGCACGCCTCCCCGCCGCCCATCACCGCCGGCCTCGCTGCCAACCCGAGGGACTCGTCCGTGCCGACGTCCGCCATCGTCAACCTCGCCTGGGCCATGGGGTACAACGTGTCCGGGGAGCCGACGACGGCGCTGTCCAAGGGCGCCGTCATCGGCATCGGCGTGGGGTCGGGGGTCGGCGTCATCGTGGTCGTGACTGTCTTGGCGTTTTTGGTGATTCGGTGGAGGAGGGCGAGGAAGGCGGCGACGGGCGGCGGTGGCGGTGGTGGTGTGGGGCAGGGCGTGAGTTACCACGAGGGCTATCATGCGCCCGGGCAGGAGATGGCGCATGTCGGGGGATTCAAGATGGTGGAGTACGGGGGGAGTGGCAGTGGTGGTGGTGGCAGTGGCGGGCAGCAGCAGTGGGAGGGTGGGCAACAGGAGTTGGGGGGTAGGCAACAGCAGTGGGAGGGTCGGTATGGATATTCGAGGGGGTATCAGCCGGCTGGGCAGTACCCTGAAGCGGAAGCGCAGGCTGTGGGCGGCAGGTATGAGGCGTATCGTCGGTCATGAGGAGAGGAGTTCGAGGGCGACGAGGGCATTTTGAGCGGTGTTTTCCGTGGCGGGGGAGGGTTGGTTGGGTTGTGGAAGGCGTTCAGGGGCTTGTGTTTATTTACTTACATGGCAGGCGCTTTTGGCGGTGGATGCATGCTCGTCGTTGGTTCAGTCTGCTGGGCCGCACCTGTCCACGGCCACGGGGCAGTCAATAGATTTCCTTCCAGACCCATCCCCGTGGCCGCCTTGTTCTGCTTCTTCTTCCACTTCCTTCTGAACCAATATCTCCTTGACCACTCGCATCCATCCCACCCTCGCCACCACACATCATCGCCTCAGCCTTCGAGGCTCTCGTCACCACCCAACATGACACTTGGCAGCCCGGCGGTAGACGGCATACCGGACAGCATTGGCGGGTTCGGTTGGCCTGGCAAAGCCGATGGAAGGCTTGTCCAAGTGAGTGGTGACCACCCCCTCTCCTCCGCGCTGTGGCAACCTCTGGAGGCTGTGATGGCCTGACACAAGAACGCACAGAACCCGAGCCTTGCCGAGCACCCGCTCTACCGCTCTGTGAATCTGAACAACAACTGCATTTTTTGGTGCCCGCCCACCAAGGATATCCCGCCGCACGTCCACGAGCTCGCCGAGATGGTGTGGAGGCGCCGTGACAGCCCGGCGCACTCGCCCGACGACAAGCACGCTGACTGGCTGCTCGAGCTCGAAAACAATGCCGAGGCGCCCGAGGTGGAGGACTACTTCAAGACGGCCATCTTCCCGAAGCCCGAGTTGACGAGCGCGCTCCAGCGAACCGACCGGCAGCCCATGGCGGGGCACACGATCCCGACTGAGCAGCGGGATGCGCCGCCGCTCGCCATCCCTGTGCCCAGCATGCTGTACGGCTACTCCCGCGACCAGGCCTTTGGCGCCGAGGCGCACCAGTGGTTCGACCGCAAGAACAACAGCATGGTGGCCAACGAGCGCGGCCTGATCTTCCCGTTCCTCTCGGTGCAGTTCGCGGGCGAGCGAGACAGCCTGTGGGCCGCGACCAACACGTGCATGGTGGCGTCGGCGGCGTGCGCCCGGCTCGCCGAGCGCTTCAACAGCGAGCTGCACGCTGGCGTAGCGGCGCTCCCCAGCGTGACGCACATCGTAATGCCGCCGGACCCGGCCTTCAGCATTGCCATGAGCGGTACCGAGGCCCGGCTGTACCTCACGTGGGTCGAGGACGTCTGGCCCGACTCGGCGTACTACGTGTGGAAGATGGATGAGTTCCTGCTCCAGAAGTCGGCCGATTACGCACGCTTCCGGCAGTCGGTGCTCAACATTATCGAGTGGGGCGAGACGGAGCGGCTGGAGCTGCTGAAGAACGGGCTGGATGTGCTTTCGTTTGCACCAGAGTGAGCTTCCATTGTTGAGGCCCTGGGTAGGGATGAGGGATGGCCGTGGAGGGGGGCTAGGAAGACGGGACCTGGAGCGGCGGAGGGGGAAGAGCAGCGAGATGGAGGAATCTCCCTTTCAGAGATACAAACAGCGTCGAGTTCATCCATCCTGGACATGAGTCTGAATAGAGCACCCTCTGGCAGAAACCGTCCTTAACTGTCGCTGACCTTGACCACAATCTTTCCCCTTGCCCTCCCGGTTGCCAGCTTCTCGTAGGCCTGCACACCAATGTTAGGGCCACGGCATCCGAGGACAAACCAGGTCTGATCCAGGACCTGACATACCTCGACCACATGCTCCATATCAAACTCGGAGTCGATGGGCGACTCCTTGATGACGCCCTGCTCGATCCACTCCACCATCTGGCGCGCCGTCCTGCCCGACGCGTTGAGGAGGAAGAGCTCGTAGCTGCGGGGGGTTCCGCCGAGCAGGCGCGGGCGCAGCTTGTTGCGTACGAAGGGGATCACGCCCTGCGACCAACCGCCGACGATGTTGATGAACTGCCCGTCCGGTTTCAGGTACCGCGGCGAGTGCTCAAACAGCGCCTGGCTGCCGGCACAGTCGAGGATGGCGTCGAAGGGCTGCTCCCCAAACCGCGCCGCCAGATGGTCTGCCAGGGAGGCGTGCGCCGTGTAGTCAACCACCTGTTCCCGTCAGCCTTCCCCGTCCTCTTCACTCCCTCCCGTCCGTCCGTCCTCCACAGCCCCCCCTTTCCCCTCCGACAAACTCACCTCATGCGCCCCCAACCTCTCCACCAACCCCCTATTCCCCCCGCTACAAACCCCCACCACCGCCTCCGCCCCCA
>MU855740.1:0-21871 GCA_033296695.1 Staphylotrichum tortipilum
GGGGGGGGGGGGGGGGGGGGGGTGGGGGGGGGGGGGGGGGGGGGGGGGGGGGGGAAGGTTAGGTGTTCGGGGGCGAGGGGAGAGGAGGAGAGGGAGACGAAGGGGCTGGGAGGGGGGTAGTTAGTAACGGGGTTGAAAAGTAAACAGGGGGGGAAGGGCTTACCCGACGCCGGGGATGTCGGTGGCCTCTGGGGGCATGGGCCAGCCGCTCATCTTGCCAGAGATGGGGGTAAAGGCGGGCCAGTCGGCCTTGGGCCAGCCGACGGCGGTCATGACGGTCTCGCGGCCCATGGGGTAGTGGAGGTACTCGGGCCCGGAGCGGGTGGAGAGGGCGACAGCCCACCAGTTGCCGTTGGCGTCGTGGAAGAGGTCGGCGTGGCCGACGGTTTGGACTGCGGAGGTTAGTATCTGTTGGGAGGGGATGTGGGACGGGGATCGGGCCTACATAAGCTCGTGGTGTTGGCGTTGGAGAGGACGGGGTTGCTGGGGTTGGACTCGTAGGGGCCGCCGATTTTCTTGGACCGGGCCATCGTCACCATGTGGTTCACGCCAGTGCCGCCTGGACCGTGTCAGATTTGAGTTGGGGGATATGGGGAGAGGCGGCTCACCCTCGGCTGCCAACAAATAATACCACCCGTCTTTCCGGTAGATGTGAGGTCCTTCCGGAGCCTAGATGATACGTCAAACGAAACTCCCCAGAGAGAACGAGAGACATACCATGCCGCCAGTCCCATTCCAGATGATGCGCCATTCGCCCACCGCGCCGGTGTCGAGATTCACCTCGGCCTGTTCGATGTACGGTCTGCAATGGGGGTCAGCAGTGGGAAGAACCAAGTAGACCCAAGATGACTTACCCAACCTGCCAGGCATGGGCGCCAGTGATGTACGTCTTGCCGTCCACGTCCCAAAAGGGCTCAGTGTCGTAACCCGTGAAGTTGAAGTGCACGGCATTGGACCACGACTTGGGGTTATACGGGTCCTTGGCTTTGAAGATGATCTATTGCTGGTCAGTCTCCTTCCCCCACAGCTGCTTCGTGCTCCTCACATTGTCCCATCTCGAAATGTCAGACTGGGGACGATCGTCATCCACGAGGGTGGTGACCAGCCAGAACGTGTCGTCATGATACCGGAGGGTGGGCGCCCAGATACCGCTGTCGTCAGTCAGTCAGAAACTCTTTCACTCGACAAATACCTGATTTGTTTCACCTCGTCGACCGGTTAGTCTCTGCCAGCCGAGGAAGCTGTTCCTGGCGATTAAAGACGTGGCCGATCAGCTTCCAGTTCTGCAGGTCCTTGCTGGCGTGGATGGGGATGCCTGGGAAAGCGTTGAAGCTCGAAGAGGCGCAGAAGAAGGTGTCGTCCCGCTCTGGCGCGTAGATGCAACTCGGGTCGGGGTAGAAGCCCGGGAAGATGGGGTTGTAGAAAGTGGAGTTTGGGGCCTTTCCGTGGCCGGGTCCATGGCTCGGCCCCGGTGAGGCGGACACGGCGGCCGTGAGACCAAGAATAAGGGCGGCAGGGAGAAACATGATGACCGGTTCCCGGCGAGACGATCACTGTCTCTTTGTTGTTGGCTGCAAAGGCAAGCTACACACTACACAGACATGTCCCCTCGCGAGGCTCATACCCAACAATATGTACAATGGCCGTCTCCGTGAACCCGGTCGGCGGCCCCGCAGACGGGGGTGAAAGGCGCCGTTGCATCCCCGGGTAAAGGGGAATAAACACGTCGAGATGGATTCCCCCGGGTCCAAATAGCCCGATGGTTGAGGCCCTTTAGGCACCGGGGCAAGGGCACCGTCACATCTGCTGCCGATCCTGGGTTATTTCAAGCATGGTGCTGGGCTGGGAGGCTGTTCCTCAGTGAGGGGAGAGTGTTCCCTCGGCTGTTGAATGCCGGTGCCCAGCATCACGAGCCATGTCATCGGTGCTGGGGCTTCTGGTTGGGGTCAATGTTGGCTCGAGTCACTATTAATGTTTGTAAATGGCATGTGAAAAAAAAGGCGGAAAAATCCAGATCACAAGCAAGCGTCTTGTTCGCAGACAAATTTCCAGTTGTTGGAGGCTGTTCGGAGATAATGCAGGGGTTGAGTTGTGGTGTTGGGGTTGGTGGGGGAATGTGCGTCATCGCTGGCAGTCTCCACTTGTTCTCGGGGTTAGGGTTGTTTTTCCAGTGGCTCAAACTGCCCCTCCAAGCCACAACTCCCCATCAACGCTGCGCTTCCCCCCTCCATCGCGACAACCACAACCCAAAGCCGTTGCTCATCAAACCCAACCCCCCCGAACCCCGAACCTCGACCGTCCCCGAACCACCCGGGCCAACGCCCGCGCCCCTCCAAAATGCAAGGCTTCAACATGGGCCGCTACCGGCCCCCGCCCGAGTCTTCCCCGTCGCGCCTGCAAAAGAAACACCCCCTCGGCGCCCGCGCCTCCAAGCTCGCCTCCCACGGCCTCCTCACCGTGCGCTTCGAGCTCCCCTTCCCTCTGTGGTGCGCCCACTGCCCGACCCCGACCATCATCGGCCAGGGCGTCCGCTTCAACGCCGCCAAGCGCAACACAGGCGAGTCCTACCACTCCACGCCCATCTGGTCCTTCACCCTCCGCCACAGCGCGTGCGGCGGCGCCATCGAGATCCGCACGGACCCCAAGCAAGGGGAGTACATCGTCGTCAGCGGGGCGAGGAGGCGGGAGTACGGGGATAACGGGGATGGCGAGAGTCTCGTCAGCGCCGGGGCGGCGGCCGGTTTGGGCGGCGCGATACAGACGGCGCGGGAGCGGGCGGAGCAGCGCGAGGGCGCATTCCACACGCTCGAGAAGACAATTGCGGACCGCGCGCAGCTGGAGGATGCGGCAGTCAGGATTGACGAGCTGCAGGACGCCGCGGAGAGGCAGTGGGAGGATCCGTATACCCAAAACCAGCGGCTGCGCAAGGCCTTTCGCGCGGGTAGGCACGCGAGGGAAAAGGAGGCGGTCAAGACGGAGGAGCTGAAGGAGAGGATGGGGCTGGGGATTGAGTTGCTGCCGGAGACAGAGGAGGATGCGCGGCGGGCCGGGTTGGTGGACTTTGGCGGAGCAGAAGCAGAGGGTGATGGCAGGGTGGACAAGGCGCTTGCGCGGCCGTTGTTTGGGAGCGGGCTATTGACGACAGGAGACAAGAAGAAGGAGGGCGGCGGCACAAGGGCCAAGGGGCAGCCGAAGCTCAAATCCGAGGTCGCAGCGGCCAAGGCACGGGAAGCTCTCGCGTCCGAGATCGTGAGCAACACCCGCGCCGCGCGGGACCCGTTCCTGGATTTCGGTAGCAGCAGAGAGAGCACGCCCCGCGGCCCTGTCAGGCTGCCCGGGCTGAAGCGGAAGCGAGACGCAGAAGAGGAGACCCCAGAACCCCCGCGCCCTGCGGTAAAGGAGACCGCGCCAAAAGCAGCCGCCGGCACGGCAGCTCTGGTGAATTACGACTCGGACTCGGACTGAGTAGTGTACGACTTACACGATGACGATCTGACGATTACGGCATGGAACACGGACGGATATAACATGATACCCCGGGTTTGGACTGGAAGGAAGATTTAGAAGGAGGTAGGCATTGGAAAAATCACGCAGTACTTGTCCAAATGACAACATATACTTGCTCACCACATGCCCCTATCCCTCCCTGCACGCCCTTGATACAACTCATAAATGCCACCCACGGCCATAGATTCAACTACCTAGTTTACCTAACCCCCCTATCTGCCCAAGCCAGCCCCCGATTCACGCCAAAACGACCTCACCGCCAGGCCACGCCCCGTCCGTCTTGAGAGTCTCCCGTATCGTCGCGGAGAGCAACTACCTAAAAACCCAGTTGTCTCCGCAGGAAAATAGCAAAACCCAAAAAACAGGCCTATACAAACTCCGTCCAAAGCTCTCAAAACAAAATGAACCCCAGTCCCCGGGGGGGGAAAAACCAAACAAAGAGATGAGGGAGGGTATGATGATAATGATGACACGTCTCTTTCCTTCCATTCTCCTATTCCCAAACTCAACCCCTCAGCGCCGACTCTTTATTCCATCGCTCATACGTCATCCATCTGCCCGGCAGGCTGCGCCTCCTCGTCGTCATCATCATCGTAGCTCGCCACCGACGAGAGGTCGTCGTCGTCCTCGCTCTCGGCGCCGGCCTCGTCGGCCGCGGTCTTGGTCGCGTACTTTTGCACGTAGTCTGCATATCATGGCAAAACCCCCCATCATCAGCAAGGCCATTTCGTTTCCCCTTTTGCCATGGGAGGAAGGGGAAAAGGAGGGGAGAACAGACCCTTGACCTTCGCGTCGTAGTTCTTAGGATCCCGCAGCAACAGCGCCGCGGCCTCGCCGTTCAGCGGATCCGACGGGTTCGGGTAGCGCAGCAGCTGCGGGAGGAAGACCTCAAAGATGTTGATCATGTCGTACATGGGCGACCAGGTCTGGTTGATGACGTCCAGGCAGACGGTGCCCGACCTGTGTGCGTCGGCGGTGGCCAAGGCTTAGTTGCACTGTTTCCTGCGTGTCGGGCGTATTCGGTTTCCTACTCACAGCTCATCGATGTTGGGGTGGAAGATGCGGTTCACGAAGCCGATGCTGGGGGACTTGTAGGGGTACTGGTCGGGCAGCTCGACGCGGACCTTCCAGACACCGCCGTCGAAGGGAGCTGTGGTTTTGGAAGGCGTGTGAGCAGGGGCGCTAGATGTGTGGCGGGCGTGTCGGCGGTGGGGGGAGGGGGGGAGTGGGTGACTGACTTTCCGCCGGACCCTTGAAGCGCACGAAAAACTCCTGCCTGTGTCGTCGTCCGAGTGCCGTTGGTCAGTAGGTGGTCCTGGCATCGGGGGGGTGCGGTCGACGTCGGGGGGGCGGGGACCGGGCTTACACTGCAGGGTGGGTCAAGAGTCAGTCATATATGCTTGAGTCGGGTAACTGGGTAGCGGGAGGGGACAGAGGGAAGTGGCATACTGTTGTCGTTGACCAGAGTCACCTCGTAGTCGCTCATGAGCCTGCACTGGGGTCAGCGCGGCGGTTCGCCGGAGATGTGGGCAGCATGTCATACATCTTCATGACCTAGGTAGACGGGCAAACAGGTCAGCCAAATCCACCGCCATGGAGGGGCTGCCAGCTGCTCCGGCGGCAGCTCCGGCACCGGCGTCGGAGTGCCGGTGGGGGGGCAACTTACATCTGTCTCGATGCGGCGGCGTGGGGAAGCCATGTTGAATCTCTGCGGCTCTGGACGGTTTGATGCTAGTGGTATTCGAGCTTCGTGGTTCGGGTGGGCGTCGAGAAATATCGGCAGAGATCACCGTTCGCGTCGGTGACGTTGGCTGGCAGAAATGGTGGAGGTCGAGCGATGAGCTGTAGCGGCGGTGGCGGGATGGTGTCAAGTCCCAAAGGTGGGGAATATGTGGGCAGTGGGCGGGCGGGAATTGGTGGTCCAAGAACACTTTGAAAGAGCAGGCGGCCAGCTGAGAGGAGGATGGAGGGGGGGGATGGAGGGAGGGGTTGACTCGGGGCTGGCCCAGGCGTGTCCAAAACCGGCGACCTGTACCTGACGCTTGCTTGTTTGTGCCCTACCAGAACCTTCAGTCTGTCGGAAGAACGACGGGGGGGGGGCAAGTCGAAAGCCAGCACTGGCGATGGTCTTTATGCACGGGCCGGGAATGTCAGGGAATGGTTGGGCATGGACGCGAACCCAGCAAGACGATGTTTGGGCGTCATGATGGGGGGCCCAGCGCTGCGACGTTGGCCATGGAAACCCGCTGACGGCAACCACTCAGTTGGAAGACGACAGCCTGGGATGTTTCAGTGTGCATCCGGCGCAAAACAGCCACAGCGGCGGCCACGGCATTACGTTTGATCAAGTGGGTTAGCCAACGGCGTTTCAAGGTCCTACGGCGCCGTTGACAACTGGCGCTGCGTCAGTGTGTTGTTGGGTTGGGGGATGGGGGTTGGGACAGCATCAAGCTGTTCAGTGGGCATCAGGTGTGACGCAATACCTCAACCCCAGACTTGTCGCAGTAATATGGGCCTTTGGGCTTATTGGCGCAGCTTTGTCCGAAGGGCCCAGAGCGTGGGACCTGCAGGGTGCGGAGAACAGGGAAGCGCCGTCACCAGCAGCAGGCCCTTGGTGCCTCAATAGAGTCCGCTTACTCATGTTGTTGAAAAGGGGCAGCTTGGAATGGAGGGCTGAAGACCGAAGAGGGGGACAAGATGCCATGTGAGCTTACTGCTCAACTTCCCGTGAAATGCAATCAGTTGGCTCAAGCTTGAATCTCCAGATTACTCTTCCTGCCTCGGCAGGGGCAATAAAACCAGGGTCACGCGCCGTGCCGTCTCGGTCGTGGTAGTTTAAGCCCGAGGGCGGCGAGGGGCGGCTTTCTGGCGGGTTGCGGGTTGCGAGTTGGGGTTGACAGTGCATGGCGGGGTATTGGCCGCTAAAGTTGTACCGAATGCCCATGGAAGAGTGCCATACGTCAATGACGGGAGCCCTGGATTTCGATCTCGAATAAATCGAACCCTGAAAGATCAGATGGGTGAGGAACCCTGAGAGACCTGGAACCAAGTTTGCAAGTTTGAGGCATATCTTCTCTCCCAGGTCAGACCAACAACAAAAACACAGGGCCAGTTTGCTCTTTACATTCCATTCCATCTTCCCCAGGCCAGACTTTCTCCTCAAAGAACGAGTCAAGAGCCTTCTGGAAGACCCGGCCTTCTGCCAGTGATCAGCGAACTGACTGCCTCGGTTCCCAAACTGGGGACGACCCCCATCCCTGGGTCCCCCATTGCCGCCATCCAATCACCCCTCCGCAACCCACCTGGGGCTTCCCTCTGCGCGCAATCCGATCAGCCGAAAGGGCTGCCCCGCCTCACCCCGTTTCGAGCGAAAGAGGAAACCTCCAGCCGAAGGTTAGAGATACTCAATTGTACGCAGCAAAAACCATCATGACCTCTTGAATAAGAAGTCGCAAAAATTCGCCACAATCGCTGGTGCCCAGTCGTTCCCTTTTTTCTCTTCTCCTCCATCTCTGAAAAGCAACCAGCCGGGTTTCATCTCTTTCCCACCACGACTTCTCCGTCCCAACTTTGGCCCTCTCATTTTTTTCACTGCATCCAACCCCCTGCATCTCCTGTCACACACCTCCCCTCCCACACACACAAAAAAGTATCCCCCATGTACCGCTCAGCACTAGCCAGGTCGCTGCCAAGGGGCACGCGACCAGCACACCGCGCCCTGTCTCCCCTTCTATCATCATTCACCCCATCACCCTCATGCTCACCCTCATCATGCTCAACACCCATCCCACACCAACAAATCCACCAAACCCGATGGAGCTCCCACTCGCCTATGGGCACGCCGCCCGAGACGCCGCGCAAGAAAATCACCGTCCCCCTGCTGCGCAAGATGCACGAGAGGGGTGAGCCTATCACCATGATCACGGCGCACGATTTCCCGAGCGCCCACGTCGCCGACGCCGCGGGCATGGACGTCATCCTCGTCGGCGACAGCCTGGCCATGGTCGGCCTGGGTATGGAGGATACGAATGAGGTGCTGGTCGAGGAGATGCTGCTGCATTGTCGGTCTGTGGCGAGGGCGACCAAGGGGGCGTTGACGGTGAGTTGAGACCCCTATTTCTCTGTTCTTGCTTTACCCCTTTTTCCCCACATTATTTGTGTGATATCTCTCTATCCCAACCACCCATTCTCATCATCCCTCCCCCACCCTTTCAGATCGGCGATCTCCCCATGGGCTCCTACGAGATCGCGCCGTCCCAAGCCCTCGAGACCGCCATCCGCTTCATCAAAGAGGGCCGCATGCACGGCGTCAAGCTGGAGGGCGGCAAGGAGATGGTGCCGACCATCCAAAAGATCACGTCCGCCGGCATCCCCGTCCTGGGCCACGTCGGCCTCACCCCCCAGCGTCAAAACGCCCTCGGCGGCTTCCGTGTGCAAGGGCGCACCACCGCCGACGCGGTCAAGGTCCTCGAGGACGCCCTCGCCGTGCAGGAGGCGGGCTGCTTCGCCGTGGTGGTGGAGGCGGTCCCCGCTGAGGTGGCGGCGATTATTGCCAAGAAGTTGTCGATTCCGAGTATCGGTATTGGCGCAGGGAGTGGCTGCTCGGGCCAGGTGCTGGTGCAGGTCGACATGACGGGCAACTTCCCGCCGGGCAGGCGCATCCCCAAGTTTGTCAAGCAGTACGGCAATGTCTGGGCCGAGAGCCTGCGCGCCATCGAGGCGTACCGGGATGAGGTCAAGAGCAGGCAGTATCCGGCGGTGGAGCACACGTATCCGATCAAGGAGGAGGAGCTGGAGGGGTTTGTCAAGGCCGTTGAGGGTCGGTAATCGGGTGGAGATGGATGCTGGGGGGTTGCATTTCCCTTTTTGTGAGGCGCATCTGGGTTCAGCGTTGTGCAAACGATAGTGGAGGATGTGTCGGGTCGGCGTCGGCGGTATTTTTGGTCGGCATATTAGCGGATACCATCTGTTGATAGCGAGCTTTTTGTAGCAAGCAGCTTTTTTGCTTCTCGCGATGGCGTTCCCCTGTTTCCCTCTCATCTGTGATGAACGTCATCCTCGCAGGATCGGATAACCCATCCATGACACCGTTACCCAAACGCCGGCGTCACCGAGTACGACACATTGATATGGTCGTTGGAGTCCTTGAAGCACTATCACCAGACCAAGTCAGCACCATAACCACACTCACCCCCAACAGCCAACCCGTATAAACAAGTAGAGTCGACGTACCCTCCACAAATTCCCCACCACCTCATCCAACGCCGGCGCAAACGTATTATTCACATACAAAAACACGCTCTCCGCCTCGCCCACCTTGAGCGCCCTCCTCAAATACGCAACGACCGACTCAAACTTGTGCGCCGCGGCGACCTTGACCAGCTCCCGGCGCACCGGCGGCGCGGACCCCACCGGTTTGAACCGCACGACGACCTTTTCCTGCGGGAAGGTGCCCGCGGAGGCCAGGGCGGCGGTCGCGTCGCGCGGGAGGGAGAGTAGGACTGCTGAGGCGGTCATGGTGAGGGGCAGGTCGGGGGAGGTTTGGCCTGAGAGGAGGGGGGAGGCGGGCGGGGAGGGGGAGGTGGGGGGCATGGTGCTGTCGTTTGTTCTTTGGAGTGGTAGTGGTGGTGGTGGTGGTGTTGAGTTGATATCGAGCTTGGCGCAATAAGAGGGTTGATATGGATGGCGCGGGTTTGCAGATTCCAGACTCTTGAGATGGTGCTTGCCTGCTGGTCATGGGTTGGGCAGCTGTCATGTTCAGCTGAGCAGAGTGGGGCATGCGGTCGAGCTTGGTGTGTCGTGTGTGGTGTGCTGTGTGAGGCCGTCACCCAGGGTTAGGGTCCAGTCGGTACCAGCTCCCCAAAATGTTTCGGCGCCACTCGGGGATTTTTTCCATGTCAACGATGACGTTGCACAGCGACCGGCCATTTTTGAAACGGCAGCATCAAAAAGGTCAAGCATGCAACGGTTCCAGGCCGAGAACCGTGTTCCTCCCTGGCCCAGCTCTGTTTCAACCCGAACCCGCGCAGGATCTCGGCAGCGCGGCAACAACGCACGAGACAAACAATGACAGCGCCCAGCGGAAAATCCAAAAAGCCCGGTCGGCCCGCGTGGTTGCTGCGTGGTCCAGGCCCTCGCTCCGGCCATGTGGAGGCGTTGCAGCCACAGCTGGGGGAGCTGGGGGATTGGGGCAGCAGCACAATGGAAGGGGGCCAAATCAGCCAATGGAGCCAATGACAGGGGCAGTAGCACCAGCCACTGCCGTCTTGGCGGGCGGAGCTGGAGCCCTGCAGCGTTCCCCAAAAGACCAAAAAGGGCCAAAAAGTGGCATGATTCTGCGCTCAAATGGGCCCAAAAACCGCAGCGCCTGCGTCAGGAGCCCGCGCCCGCCATTGGCCGTCATTGGCCCTCCAGCGCCGCCCGCCGCCCGCGCTGCAAAGAGAAGATTTCCCACGCCCCAAAGTCAGCCCATTTTCCAGCCGGGCCCGCGTCGAGGCCCGCGGAATCGCGACGGGGTGATCTGGGGTGATCTGCTCATTCTGGGGGAATCTGAGGAGCCGGGAGGAGGACCGAGAGCTGTGATCTCAGACCTCAAACCTCAGGGAGCGAGGGAGAGAGAAGAGAGCGAGAGAGAAGGGAGAGAAGGGACTGGGGGGAAGCGAGTACGAGTCAATATTCCAACGGAGAGGGGATGGGATGGTGGAGGAGGAATTGAGGCCAAGCAAGTGCTCATGGCATGTCTGTCTGGAGGGCTCCAGCTCTGCTCTGCTTCCTCGCTGCTTCGCTCGCTTCCAACCGCTAATTACAGGTAGCTTGCTTGCTCCAACATGGAAGCTTGCCCGCCGGCCTGCCCGCTTCGACATTTGCTTTCTTGTGCTCGTAATCGTCCCTCAAACTCGACCGACAGACAGACCGACTGCCGCCGTCCCCGTTCTCCCCGTCCCCCGTCCCGTCAAGTCACCGGCCCATGGACTAGATTGCTAGATTGCCCTTGCCTGCCCTTGCCCCGGGTTGCACGCTGTCTGCCAGGGTGTCATGCGAATCCATCTTGAACCCTCCCGATCCTCCAGCCCCTGTCCTGTCTGTCTTCCAATACTCTTCTCCATGTGCTGGCCTGTCCTGTCCTGTCTTGTGAACTGAGCTCCAAGTTCCAACACACAACCCACATCTCTTCACACCGTCCGCCTATCAACCACGCCCCCTCCATATTGACATCTGACATCCCGGGCCCTCCCTGCGGTTGCCAGTTTTTATTTATTTTTTTTTTTTTTATCCTCACAGCATCCACGCCCAAGCAAGCTGCGGCCACTCCAAGCTGCTCCATCCGTCGTGTCTCCTGTCTCCCCCCCGCTAAATCCCGCCCCGTATCCCGGCCTGGGCAGGACGTGCCCACACTGTCCCACGAGAATATCTCGCCACCTCTTCCCCGTCGCCCTCTCGGCCTTGTTGAAGGGCCATCCACAACAACAACCCACAACCCACGCCGAGACCATCCAGCATCACCCAGGCGCATAGCTCTGCACTGCGTTTCGCCGTCTCGTCCAGCAAGACTTGCAACCCACCTGCCTGTTGCAGCAGCGTCCCATCCCCGCCTCCCCTGATCCCCGTCTCGGACGTCACCACCTCCTCAAGCTCGTCCAGCATTCACCCAACACCCTCTTGACAACTGCCGCCCGGGCCGTCACATGCGGCTGCCTTCCGCTGATCCTCCTCCCTGTCAGCCCTTTTCTCAATCGAGGACCCTCTTGCTCAGTCTCGGCGCGACACCCTCACCCTCATCCT
This sequence comes from Staphylotrichum tortipilum, assembly GCA_033296695.1. Taxonomy (NCBI): domain Eukaryota; kingdom Fungi; phylum Ascomycota; class Sordariomycetes; order Sordariales; family Chaetomiaceae; genus Staphylotrichum; species Staphylotrichum tortipilum. The sequence goes on from MU855740.1 coordinate 11,290, forward strand.
CATCACCACCACCGCGGCCGCCATCAGCTCATTCTCACCCTGCCCCTCGACCTTGGCTATACGAGTGGAATTGACCTGGGGGAACGTCACCAACCCCTTCTCCGGACTGCCAGTCCATCTTTTTCTCATCAGACATCTCACGCCTGACGGCATGATTGGGTGATGATGGATTCGGACCCACTCAGACATCTCGAGTTCTTCTCGATGCCCAACAACCAGGTACTTACAATAGCTAATATTGTCCTCCGGACAGGATTATCCTCACTCACTCTCTCATCCCTCTCATCGTTCTCTCTGCTCACACTGCTCCCAGACGGTCAACCCCGCCGACCAAGCCTTCCTCACCGCATCCGCCACACAGCCCCCCTCAATATGGGACACGACAGGACTCAACGTCGACCCCGGCCTGCCTGTGTCGCCGTCGACAGCCGCCACCACCCTCTCACTCGACTCCGTGACCCAGCCCTCGCCCCTCACCGGCCTCACAAACGTGTCCCCCGACCTCGCCTCCACATCAAGACCTCCTGCACAACAACAAGCTCTCCAGTCCAGGCCGATACTGCCCGCCCGGGGCCCACGAGCGAGGGACGGCCGCGAGAGGAAACGATCGAGGCTGAGCATGGACGCGACGACCCCCCTCGACTCGGTTGACTACTGGATCGACTTTGACAAGGACGACAGCCTGGCCAGCATTGCTGAGACGGCTGAGCCGTCAAGGCCAACGACCATGGATACGAGGGGCAAGGCCCCCATGGCGCGGCGGTGAGTGAAAGATGCAACCGAGAGGCATCTTGGGGGACCTATTACCCTCCCCCCCCCCCCCCCTCCATTTTCAAGTGGTCGGCAAAGTGGGCTGACACATTTACCAGCCCCGGCCTGCCAACAATGATCAAACGCGACGACTTCCTCGACGACAGCGCGCTCGACAACGCCCTCTCCGACGACGACGGCTTCTCCTCCATCAACCTCGCCGACCAGCTCTCCAGAATCGACACAATCCCACCCCAGGACATCCCCCCGCGCGAGGGCCTCTACTCAACCCCCCTAAGCTGGGAGCGACCACAACCCGGGCTACACATGGACTCGTTCATCGGCTTGCACAGCCCCTCCCTCAACGAAGCCGAGCAGCGCCGGCTCATCGCCATCGCCATGAACCCTGGCCCGAGCATGGGCGGCCTCGGCTCCAACATCAACCTCAACTTCAGCGGCCTCGCCCCGGGCATGCCCATGGCCTTCAACCACGGGCTAGGAGGCATGACACCCACAGCAATCTGGCCAGGGCAGGGTCCGAACCCCGTCTCCCCACCCCAGGGCTCTTCGTCCGCGGCAGCGGGGAAGGCCGCCGCCGCCGCCGCCGCCGCTGCCCGGTCTACCCCGCCCAAACGCCAGGAGAGCGTCAGCGACAAGGGCAAGGAGAAGCAGAAGACGGGCGACCGGACGGCGCACAACGACATTGAGCGCAAGTACCGCACGAACCTGAAGGACAAGATCTCGGAGCTCAAGGATGCGGTGCCCGCGCTGCAAACGATACTGGAGGAGGGCGGCGGGGGCGGGGAGGATGACACGCAGCCGTCGCGGACGGCCAAGGTTAGCAAGGTGCGTTACGGCAATTTTCCATCAAAAAAGGGGCTTGGGGATATTGACACACGCTACTGCAGGGCACCGTCCTCACCAAGGCGACCGAGTACATCCACTTCCTCGAGCGGCGCAACAAGCAGATCGTGCAGGAGCACCGCGAGCTCTCGCGGCGGCTACAGGCCTTTGAGCAGCTGCTCAACGCGACCGCGCGGCAGTCATACACCATGCCAACGTACAGCAGGACCCTGTTTGACCCGAGAGGGTTCTGCTAGCCGGCGGATTCATCTTCTTGTTCTTCTTTTTTCTTTGTTGTACATATTTTACCGACCACATTTTTCTCTTTCTTTTTTTCTCTCTCTTCTTGTCACTTATTTTCTGGATCACTTCGGCCATCTTTCTTCGTCATTTAACATGGCAAAATGGGAACGAAAGGGGAGTGATAAAAACACACAGAACACACACACACCAACAACAACACAAACGACTTGGGCATTTCCTCCGCGGCGTGTGGGCGCAGTTTTTGACGTTCTTCTTCCTTACCGACGTTTTATCATCGACCACACAAAAATGTGGGAGGGGGAAGGGGGGCATCCAAGGTTTCGGGCGGCAAGGAAGGAAGAGGGTAGGAAATGGTGCCTACGGCAACTCGCTGCGGCTGTCTCTGCTCGAGCATTTTTGAAATGTCTTACTAGCTAGCGCTGATTTTCCTTTTTTTTTCTCTCTTTTGGTTGTTGTTGTTCTCTTTTTTCTTTTGTTTTCTTGGTTACAAGGCATATCCTGCTGCATCCCATGAGAGGGATTGCATCCTCACATCTCCACCCCCAACAAGTCTTTACAAGGTTGATGGGATTGTGTTTTCTTTTTTGTCAACAACAGGAGGATGGTATCATTTATTCTCTGCATCCGTTTTGGGGGGACGGCGGCTGGCTGGTGGCTCGTCTTGGCTTGTTTAACTCTCCAGTTGGTGATGGCATAGAGTCGGAGGGGAGTAGGCGTGCAAAATCAGGGAGGAGGATTGGCTGGCTGTGTAAATAATGGCAGCTGAAGGAGAGAGAGGAACGCAGAGAGGCAGAGAGAAAAGGAAACTCGAGATACCCATCAAACCACGGTTTCGTACAAGCATACTGGTCTATTCCCCATTTTTTAACATGGTGTTTGTACACAGTGGTCTCAAGGACACACACATCTCCAGCCAAACTGAGACTACCTCAGCGCCTCGATATCCTCGACCTCCTTGACCGCCTCGGGCGTCAACACCACCGGCCCGTCATCATCCACGCACACGCTATCCTCAATCCTCACCGCCAGCCCCCTAAACCGCTCCGGAAACCGCTCGTCATCTGGCACATACACGCCCGGCTCGATGGTAACGCAATGTCCCGTCCTCAGCGGCACTGACCGCGGATACCCGGGCACGTCATGCACATCCAGCCCAATATAGTGCCCGACGTGATGCGGAAACAGCACGGCCATCAAATCCCCCGCGCCCCTGCCCCCAAAATCAAACCCCAGCCCCGCCAGCTCCTGCTGCAGCGCCCGTTCCACCGCGCGGTGCACCTCGTCCAGCGACAATCCACTGCTCGCCCGGCACAACCCAACACCCACCCTCTGCGCCCTCAACACAGCCCCGTACAGCTCCCGCTGCGGCGGCGTAAACTTCCCCCCGACCGGCCACACCCGCGTGATATCCGTGATATACCACCCGTACTCGCCCCCCGCATCAACCAGCACCGTCTCCTCCTGGTCCAACACCGCCGTATTATGCGTGTAGTGAATCATCCGCCCCCTCGGCCCGCCAGCGACGACGGGTACATACGCCGGGCCGGACAGCCCGTCGTTGGTGAACGCATAGCCCAGGTACGCATCGAGGTCGCGCTCCGACCGCCAGGGGCGGCGCATGGCCGAGGTCAGCGCGCGGCCCGACACCGCCCCGGCGTGGCGCATGAGGGCGATCTCGGCGGGGGATTTGACGGCGCGCTGGTGGTTGAGGGCGTTGGCGAGCGAGGCGGTGGGGATGGTGGTGGGGAGGGAGGCGAGGATGGCGGGCAGGGAGGCGGCTGGGGAGGGGGCCGGGGGTGGGGTGTTGAGGGGCGTGTCGGTGTAGATGCGGGTGGCGTCGCGGAGGAGAGGGGGGAGGAGGGCTGCCAGCTTGTTGACGTCGCCCGCGGCGTCGGCGTTGAAGACGTCCTCGGCGGCGCGCAGGCCCGACCACGGGCCGGACCACTGCTCCGCGGCGGGGTCTTTGGGGCGGCAGAAGAGGTGGAAGTCGTAGTCGTCCATGGCCGGGCCGGTCTTGCGGATGACGGCGAGGGATTGCGGTTCCGAGAAGCCCGTCAGGTAGAGGAAGTTGGACTCCTGGCGGAAGGGGTAGAAGACGGCGCCCGAGCGGAACTTGACCTCGGCCGAGACAAGGACAGCGACGGCGCCGTCGGGAAGGCTGAAGGCGAGCTTGGCGCGGCGGTCGGCGTACTCTTGGGCGGTGATGCCGGGGGTGACTGGGAGGGGGGATTAGAAGAAGGGGGGTTGGTTGGGATATTTGGGGATCAACTCACTCTCACCCGCCTTGAGCAGGTGCGGGTGAGTCTCATGCACCGGCTGGCCAAACTCAAGGTCCGAGGCGGAAACAAAGGTGGTCGCATAACTGCGGTGCCATATCCTCCCTGGCAGCAGACGGATGGGTGTTTGGAGTCGTTGAAGTTGTCTGGGTAGTTGCCGCAGGGCGGCCCTTGGGAGCCTCATGGTGGGCAGCGGGTGGGGTGTGAGTGACGAGGTGTGAGTTGAGAGTTGCAGTGAGTGAGAGCTGGGATCAATGTGAGAAAGACTTTGCAGCGGTGTGGTTGGCCACTCATCCATCCGCATCCGCTGTCCACATCCCCACGGCGCCAGAACAGGTCATCATTGAGACACGGGTAATAACATTTTATGTACAGAATTTACTTTAGAATATTTCAGGAATTGCCAGCATCCTCTACTGACAGCCATTTACGATGTATTTAATTTTGGTGGTGACCTCTGCTCATTTGAGCTGTCACAGCCTCGATCAGCTCAGCTCAGCCTAGGTATTCCGTACATATTCCGTACTGTGTAGAACAAACCCCAGCTGGAGCGCGCTGCCAGGCAGTGCCAGTGCCAAGCCGGTGGCAGGGCGCCCAATTGGGGCCGTTGCTGTGAGCGACAGCGTCCCAGGGCTGGCAGCCGCGTCGGTGGGGCCAACGTTTGTTGTTCCTGGCTCCAAGCAGGCTTAGCTTCTTGCATGGGGAAGCTCGGGCCTCTCCCGCTGTTTTGAGATTGCGCGACCCGAAGCGCCCTTCCGTTCCTGGGGGTTGGTTTCCTGGGCATGCCAAGGCCTGGATTGGTCCACTGCAGAATTGGCACCTCTGCACTGAATTTCGCCTGGTGATCGCGGGCCGCGCTGGCTGCACCAATTCCGCAGCACACACTCATTCGACACTCGGTGCAGCACTCACCACTCACCACTCACCACACACCACCGGGCACTCACCACTCACCACCGGGCATTTCCCCATCTTCCCATCCTCCCATTCTTCCATCCTCTCCGTCCCCGTGTGTTCACCAGGACCCGTCAACGTCGTGGCATGAGCCATTGACGAATTTTGTCCTGCTGTGTTGTTGCTGCACCGTCACCCTGCCCTGTCCCCGCCACGCCCATTTATTTTTCCTGGGCGTGTCTGGTGCTGGGCCAACCGAGCGGGCAACCGACCAGCCTCTGCAGGGACGCGTTTTGGTGTGCAGGCCCGGTCGCGTGTGCTGCCGTTGCTGACAGGCCAAATCCCCCCCACCCACTCACCTTTCCTCCAGCTGCATCCACCAAGACCAGCAGCACCCACATCCATCCCGCCCTCCCAAGTCGCACCACCACCAACTCCTCCGCGACAACACCACCAAATCCCGCCACAGGACAGGCAGCAACGCGGTCGGGGCGTGCTGGCTTGTTTGTTGGGCACCAGAGGAGCAGAGGCAGCACCAGCATCGCTACCCTCCCCCCTCAGCTCCCTCCCCTCCAGTTCGCGGCCATGTCGACGAGGAGAGTCCCGCTCTCCAACAACCCCAATGTCGCCAACTCGCCCTTGCGCGCCGCTTCGGCTGGCCTCAATGGCATCAAGAAGGCCCGCACCCATGCCGAGTCCCTGAGGGAGGAGCCCTATGGCCAGCCTCCCCCGGCAAAGCGCCAGATGGTTGAGCGTGGAGTGGCCTCTCCCGGGAGCAGGCGACACGCCATCGACCGAGGTGCAGTGGTTTCGCCCGTGAAGCGTGCTTCCGCTGCCCGTGCCGTCGTGCCCTCGCCGTCTCGCACCAAGGCCACCACCACTCGGACCATCGTCCATAGGTCCGCCTCGCGTGCCGTCGGGGCCACTGCCACCGCTGCCACCCACAGGACCTCCCATGTCGCCGCCCCGTACAAGCCCACCGCCGAGGAGATGGTCAGCCTGCGGACATGGCACACCCAGATTCGCTCCCGCTTCCCCAAGATGGTGTTCTACTTTGAGAGCGTCTCGGACGAGCAGCAATCCAAACTCGCCAAGCAGGTCGGCAAGCTCGGCGCTGTAAGTAGTAGACCTGTGCTCATCCGTGCCACTGCGTTGGGCTCACTCTTACTCCTCTCCTCTCTCAGCGCGAAGAAAAGTTCTTCTCGATCGACATCACCCACGTCGTCACCACCCGCCCCATTCCCCCGGAGAAGAAGGATGGCCACGAGGACGGCCCCGATGCCCAGGCCGAGAATGAACAGCCCAGGACCATCGACCCAGCCCTGCTGAACCGGACCGCGGATCCCACCCGGAGAAAATTAATCTTCGACACCACTCGGAAGCAGAAGCCGCGCAACGCCGACGTCCTGAACCGTGCTCGCGACATGGGCAAGAAAATCTGGTCACTGGAGAAGCTGAACAAGATCTTGGAAATCGCCTTGCCCTCAGACCCGTACCCGAATAGCACGCTGGCTTCCGGCCGCGCCGGCTCCCAGGCCACCGGCAAGGCAGGAAAGAACCTCGCCATGCTCCTCGAACGCGAGCGCGTGAACGGCCCCTCGGATCGGGACCCCACCGTCTCGAACCAGGATACGTATAACTTCCGTGGGCCGTACATTTACATCTACGACGTCGAGGAGAGGACCAAGCCTGTCATGATCAGGGAATATGCCAAGGCCGCTGACGCGAAGGACGGAGACTGGCCGCAGTTCCGCATCTCGTCCCAGGGCCGCTGCCCTTTTGTTATGGACGATAACTACGACGCCCCGGAGAAGGAAACCCGCGATCGGGAGCGGGCCCGAGCCAAGGCCCGGGCGGCGGCCAAGGCTGCCGCTGCCACTGCTGCTGCCGAGGAAGCCGTCGAGCCAGCGCCTCCGCAGCCCCAGGAAGCCGACATTCCCCCGCCCAAGGCCATCCCCGAGAAGCGCACTCTCTCGCAGATGGAGGACGGGCACAACCGCGGCGTGGTGCCCGACCGGACTACCCTGTCGTTCGATCGCTCCAAGGTCTCCAACCCTCCCTCGCTCGACTTTCGCTCGCAGAACGCCTTCATCAGTCATGCAAAGGCCGGTCGCTTCCTGGCCGGGGAGCCCGTCGCGTCCGGCCTGCAGCCGTCCAACGTGACTTCGGCCATTCGGTCTCAGATGATCTCGTCCACTACGGGTGGCGTGCTGGGGGCCAAGGCTGGGACGAGCAAGGAGATCCATGGTCTCCAGCGCAAGGTTGTTTTGCAAAAGGCCGCCCCGCCCGTCCTCTCGCAGGATCTGAGCTCCCGCCGCATGGCCGAGATGAGCCACGATAGCAACGTGTTTGGCCGGTCCGCCAGCTTCAGCCATGCCACGCACCGCAAGCTCGACGCAGTCGACGAGGAGGAGGCGTCCCGGCAGAGGGAGAAGCTGCGCCGTACCGCCAGCGTCCCCGTCTCGCAGCCCAAGCCCAAGCGCGATCCCAAGCCGGGCTACTGCGAGAACTGCCAGGACAAGTTTGAGGATTTTGACGAGGTTGGTTTTTCCTCCTGTCCCCCCCTTCCGTTTGACATCTTTACTGACCTCTCCCAGCACATCGTGTCCCGCAAGCACCGCAAGTTTGCCGAAAACGACGACAACTGGTCGCAGCTCGACGCCCTCCTTTCGCAACTCAAGCGAGTCCCCCGCTACTAAACGGCCCGGCATGCCTCTTGGGCCACGATCGTCTATCCCAGCTTGCCCCTTCGCGATCCTGCGTGCATTACTCCTTCTCTGCCTGGCTTTGTTGAGCTAGCGGGCGGGTTTTACATATATCGATCCATCAGCCAGCGCCTGCCTCCGGTATACCATACACCATTTTCCTTGCCTGTTTCTCTTGTCTTTGGCTCTCTCTGCACGGTAGCCACCAGCATTTTGCATCCACATCTGCACGGGCGTCGGTCAGGTCCGGCATTAGCATTCTGGCAGGGCGAGGGTGATGCCAGCTCGGTCAGAGGCGAGCGAGTACATATTTTTTTTCGTTTTATGTCGCATATTTTGGGCGTCGATCGGTGCCTGGTCGGACGGTTGGCGGTGTCAGGAGTTATGTGTGTGTTTTTGCTCCGCTATATCGCTGCTTTTTGTTTTCTGGTGCGTGTGGCAGGGCAGTCCGCTGCGCTGCAGTGGTGGGATGAATCTCGGTGGACAATCGCAGGAAAAGACAAGAAGGGCTGGAGGGGAGGTGGTGGGAGACGCACTGGGTGTCTTTTTCGTCCCTTCCCCTGCCATGGTAAGAGAGGATGGGAACAAGTGCATGGAGAATTTGGTGGGCTTCGTCCTGGTCAGGGGATACCGTTGTTGGAAGTATTTTGTGTGGACCACTGGGCTGGATGGCCTGAACCGGACGGACTTGGTGGAAGACGGCAAGGTGGAAGAGACTCGGCGTCTGAACTCGGCCTGGCTGGGTTTGGTATGCGCCCACACATTTGTTGTGTGGAGTGAGTGATGGAAGAAAAAAGGGGAAAGATGCCACGGTGATTCGTGGCTCTAGTTGGCTGGCTGGTGGTGGTGTGTTTGGCAGTTTTATTCGTGGCTGCCACCACCATTGCCACCGCCTGACAGTACTATATTATGCTTTGTGCATGTGTATAGGGTATGTTAGAGTTATGATGAGGATGATCATGAAGTGTCTTGGCTCGTCTCAACCGGTCACAGTGTCGGGCTTCCTGTGAGCCCACTTTGGAAGGCATTTGCACATGGATGTCACTCTCTCTGCATGGCACCTGCTTGCTCCCAGCATCCACCATGTCATCGCCCTGGTCCCTCTCGGGATGGCACTTGCTTCGAGAACCCGGTGCGTTTAATGTAGGTTTCCTCGGGGAGGGCCTGCCCCATGGCAACTCGCCCCTGAAGCCCTGCTCGTTCCGCCCTTGTTGAATCCCAACATCACTCTCTTCACTGCACCTCCAAACCATCTTCCACCCAGCATCTTCACTACTCCGCAACCCTGACTTACTCACCTCGACCTTCAAGATCCTCAAACCGACCCATCCACCGAGCCTCCTCAGTCACAGCAACCATGGGCGACGTGGTCAAGCCCTACCTTCGCGCGGTGATGCACCGCGTGCAGTCCTGGGCCGTTGGCGACGAGCCGCCGCCACCAAAGACGGACGATGCCATGAAGTTCGGAATCCTGGGTACCGATCCCGTCATGTAAATCTCCCTCTTATGCCCGCAGGCTCCGAGCTGACGTGCCCGACCAGCCAAACCGCCCTGATCGGTGCAGCGAGACGCCAGCCCGACGTCATTGTCGTGGCCGTCGCCTCGCACGACTCCCGCGAGGCAGCGAAATTCCGCGACAAGAACGGTATCAAGAGAGCATGCAGCAGCTACCAAGGCACGTCTCGCAGACCCCAGGACTGACCACAGCACTGGCTAACCTCTTGTCCGCCCCCCCCCCAGCCCTCATCGACGACCCCAACATCGACGCCGTCTACATCGCCCTCAGCCCGCACCTGCGCTACGAGTGGGCGCTGCGCGCCCTCGCCGTGGGCAAGCACGTACTTCTCGAGACGCCCTGCGCGGCCAACGAAGCCGACGCGCGCCGCTTGTTCGAATCCCCGCTGGTGCGCTACGCAGGCGCCCCGATGCTCCTCGAGTCCACCCCCTTCCGCTTCCACCCCAGCTGGGCCGACCTCGAGCGCTGGATCGACCGCGACCAGATCATCCACGTCAGTATCACGGTGACCATGCCCACGCGCCGCAGCCGCCTCAAAGACCTCCGTTTCCGCCACGAAGAGTCCTCGGGCGCGGGCCTCGACATGGGCTACGCCATGACACTCCTCCGCTCCATCTACGGCAAGGACCCCCTCTCCTGCGCCCGCTGTTGGATCAACACGTCGTCGCACCGCCCGCCGCCCTAGAACGGCGACTTTGAGTACTCGGCGGCGTGGCAGTTCCCCAACGGCGCGGTCGGCGTCATCCGCGGGAGGACCTCGCCGGGCATGCACCCGTTCCCCACGAGCGGCGGCGTCGTCGTCAAGATCCAGCACCGCCTCGCCGCCGTCGACGACGACACCACCGACTCGGACGTGTCCCTAAACGTCACCCCGGGCCAGCAACTCTCCCGCCGACGCAAGGTTAAACTGACATCCACCGCCTCGGCCCCGGCCCTCCACCGCTTCCGCATCCGCGACCGGTACTGGCTGCACGACGCCACCTCGGCCGAGACGGTGCGCACCTTTGAGCGGCGGCGCTCGTTCCTGTCCGAGGTGCCCGTCGAGCGCTTCAAGCCGTGGACGCCGCCCATGTTCCAGCTGGACGCGTTTGTGAAGCGCGCGCGGGGCAACGCGGCGGCGTCGGCGCCGTGGGTGCGCGGGCCCGAGTCGGTCGGGCACCTCAAGATGCTCGGGCAGGCGCGGCATGCGGCGGGGTTGCCGGCCCTCGAGGGGAGTCCGTTTGTGCCGCCGCATCTTGCTGTTGAAGATGACTCTGCCCTGGGCATCGAACCACCCTGTCCAGCGTTTGCTCCCCCACCCGCACCGCCCCCCCCGTCTCCTGGCCCCCCCCCCG
>MU855741.1:1794-26720 GCA_033296695.1 Staphylotrichum tortipilum
GGGGTTGGTGGTGAGGGGGGGCGGGCGGTAGGAGGGGGGGGAGGGGGTTGAGTAGCTCGTTGGGATGGGGGAGGATGTTGTTGTTATTGGTGGGGGGAGGGTCAGGGAAGAGAGGTCGGTAGCGGTGCTTTGGAGAGGCCATTGCGGGTTGTGGCGGCCAGGGGGGAGGCGGGTGGTGGTGGAGGAGAAGGGGCGGGAATAGTCGGTTACTCTGGTGGTCGTGGTTAGTGAGGGTGGGCGGTGGAATGTTTGGCTGCGCCGTATGTACGCACCTTGTGACCTGGGTCACCTCGCCGTTCTCGTCCCATGTGTAGCGGTATGTTGATGGGCCATGGTCTCGCGGGGGTATTACCACTTCCATGGCGACGGCCGAGATGTGCGCCAGGGACACATCTGGGGTGGGGAGGGGGAGATGCAAGACGGGCCGGGGCGGCGTCTACGGTTTATGAAAGATGGGCATGCAGGAGGGGGAGGGTGATCATGGCAGCAGCAGCAGCCAGCTGCAGGTCGAGCTAGTTAGCTATCGGATGGATCACCGCTAGACAGCCTGGTGGGGATCCCGCTGTGGCTGGGGGGCGAGAAGGACGGGCAGGGCAGGGCAGGGCGGCGGAGCAGAGGTGTTGGTGGTGTTGGTCTCGGTCTTATACGGAGCGAGGTGAGGTGTGTGAGTGGGCGAGTGGGTGAGCTGGTGAGTTGGTGGGTGAGCAAGTGATGGAGCGCATGTTTCCCCAACTCGGCCATGCTCCATGGTCCACGGTAAAGGATCTCTGGTGTCGGATCCGTGGGCGGACGGGGCGGGATGCAGCAACTCAGTCGCCCAACCCGGCCAGCAGTCGTCCCCCAACCACCCAGCAGCGGTCCAGAAGATCTCCAGATGTCAAACAACTGCACGACGAGCGTACCAAGGCGCACCATGGAGGGTCGGCTACCCCGCCCTGCATGTTTCCAGCGGCCCAGAGGTGAGACCCAAGCTCGCTCTCCCCCCTCCCCAAGCTCCCAATCCAGCAATCACCCATTCCCTCCAATCCCTCCCCGAATCTGTGGGCTGCTGCTGCTCGGCATGTGTCTCGTCGGTATTGGATGCCACCCTGCGGCGTGGTTGAGGATGGCCGCGTGGGGCTGACCAGGAGCTGCTAAATTAAGGACACACCCGCAGCCCACACAGGACAGCGCCCCAGCCGAGCGTCAACTAGTTACTGTGCGTGCAGCTGCCCGCCGCAGACGACTGTCTCTCTCTCTCTCTTTCTCTTTCTTTGCAACTCTCTCCCGGTCCGGATCCGATCGACCGCCGTCCCCCATTCCCTCACGGGAAAGCGAGAGACATCGTCGTCCCCAGAATGGATCGCGCACGGGGAGCGTCGTTCTGCTCGCTCCCAAGATAGTGCCGTCCCGCAGCCGTCGTGCAGCGGATCGAACTGTTCCAACCACCAACCAGCCGACCGCCCATCTTGGTTGGGGAGGCGATGAGTGGGCGAGCAAGCACCGCTCCCACTGTGCGTGCGGCTGCCAAGTTTAGCGAGGCCAGCGCTGGGCGGCCGCGGCGGTGAGGCCAATCGGCGGGTTTGCCCACCACCACACCCGGCGCCCATCACCACCCGGATTCGGCGCGACGAGATCTGTGGTCACACAGTTTCGAGGGCTTGGACCCTTCGCGCGGATTGGGCGCTGCGCTTGAAACACCCAATTGCCAGGCGCGGCCCCCATTTAGGCGATTTGAGTTGAATCGCTATGCCGTGCGTATCGGGCGTGTCGTCCCGCCGATCGAACCCGAGGGGTTCGTCGTCGCCAGCCTCGCACGACCACACCCAGGTTTCGACCATGGGCCGTGTTCATGCGTGGTGGAGGAAAGGGTGCGCAGCGGGCGGGCGGTTCATGCCTACCGGGCTGCGCTGTTGGCGGACGCGAGGCTTGACAAAACACCGCCTGCCCATCCCACACAAGAACCAAACTTAGGCCGGAAACGATATGATTTGTGGCCCTGTGCGTTTCTTGGGCGTGGTTTCGTTTGGTATTGCATCTCTGAAATTATACCAGGAGCGGCAGTGGACGGTGAGAGCCACCTTTCCTTTTGTTGGCCGCTGGTTGCGCCGAGGACTTGAACGGCGCATACAATTGCTTCAACTCGCTTGAGGCAAGGTTGGCCACGAAAGCGAAGGGAGGCGATATTGGGTTTGTTGCCTGATGATGCTTGCTCCTCACCTCACCTCACTCGCATGATGTTTGTTTGTTTCGACCGCCCGTTTCCAGGGCCCAGATCGGGCAAAACTGCGGGGTACGAGATGGCTTCGTACCGACGAGGCGTTTGTTTGTTTGCCTCGAGCACGTCGTCATGCTCTTCCCTTCTGAGGTTGGTGAGGGAAGGGAGCAGGGGAACAATTTGAGATCAAGAAAGCCAGGGTCGGAATCGGGGTTTCACCCCACCACCGCCCACCCTAACCCTAACCCCTCACTCACTTGGCACGGCTTGTCCCGCATCAGCATGCCACGCCGCCAGCAAGCTCCACGTCGGTCAATCGCATCCAAGCCCACCACCGCCAGCATCAACCAGCAGCACAGCACGACCATCACGACCACGACCACCACCATCCCTCCCTACCCCCCCTTGACCACCGCCCGCCCCAAGCAGCCAACACATACCCAAACCACCCGCCCACCATGGACCCCTACTCGGCCGAAGGCGAGCTCATCAATATCCACAACCACTTCCACCAAGGCCAATACCAATCCGTCGTCGACTTCGACGTGTCATCGCTGTCCCCCGAGAACGCCCTGCCCGCGCGCGTGCTGCAGCTGCGCGCCCGCGTTGCCCTGGGCCAGGCCGAGGACGCCCTTGCCGACGTCCAGGGTGAGACCGAGTCGCACGTCGAGCTGGCGGCCCTCGCGGCCCTCGCGCAGCAGGCGCTGGGTGATGAGGAGGAGGCCGTTGGGATCGTTGAGGCGCTCCTGGCCAAGGGGGATGTAGCGGCCGAGAACGCGACCGTGCAGGTGCTCGGGGGCACAGTGTTGCAGGCGGCTGGGAGGTCGGAGGAGGCGTTGGCGCTTTTGGGGAGGCATCAGGGGAGCTGTGGGTTTTGGAACACTTTCTTGGGAGAGGGGACGAGAGGCTGACTTGACTTGACACAGTGGACGCCGTCGCGCTCATCGTGCAGATCCACCTCCAGCAGAACCGCAACGACCTCGCCGTCAAGGAAGTCGCCGCCGCCCGCCGGTGGGCGCAGGACAGCCTGCTCGTGAACCTTGCCGAGTCGTGGGTCGGTCTGAGGCTGGTGCGTTGACAACCCCCTTCACCCCCTTCCCCCCCAACGACTAACCAATGACTAACAACACCTTCGTATCCTCCCAGGGCGGCGAGAAATACCAACAAGCATTCTACGTCTTCGAGGAGCTCGCCCAGGCGCCGGCCACCTCGTCCGCGCAGAGCCTCGTCTCGCAGGCCGTCGCCGAGCTGCACCTCGGCCGCACAGAGGAGGCGCAGGCGGCGCTGGACCAGGCCATGAAGAAGGGCTCCGAGTACGCCGCCGACGCCATCGCCAACCAGCTGGTGCTCAGCGTCATCAGCGGCAAGGGCGCGGGCGAGTGGCTGAGGTGCGTTTCCCCGCTTCGATCCCACACATGGTGTTGTCTGACAAGCTTGGTTGTTTGATAGCTCCCTCCAAACCGCCGACGCGCAGCACCCGCTCCTGGCGGACCTGGCCGACAAGAGCGACCTGTTCGACAAGGCCGCGACAAAGTACAAGGCCAAGGCGGCCGCCGCATAGACGACGACGACGGCGGCGGCGCGCGGGTTCTGCTTATACGATACATCTACGAGCTTTAATGATATCCAAATCCGTCCGAGAGGGAGGGGAAAACTGGTCTTGGGATAGACAAATTCGGGACGTGGGAAAGGGGGGGAGGTGTACTTGAGAAGGAGTACAGGTCAAGGTGGCGGGCTGTGGAAAGACACCGAGGGCGTCGGTCGTGGCCAGACATCGAACCAAGAATATACGATTGAGGCAGAGCAGGAGCCGAGACAGCTTTTGATCCCCGTCAATCCCCCTGCTCGAACTCGTTCCCCATCTCTCAAGCTCACAGGCGGCATGACGAGGCTACCACCCCGAGTAGCGGAGGCCCTCTCCCCATCTCCGATCTGGATACATACATCCATGAAGACGCCGGGACATTTGATCAGCCTTCTTGCATCGCGATGCGTATCAACCCCTTTTCTACCCAGAACATCTCCGTCGTTCGGTCCAAGGGACGATGCAAGCATCAATAGCTCACATGCACAGGAACATCACCTCCTAACAGCAGTAGCAGCGGTGTGCTAGTTCCTATTTCTGACAACAGCTCGTTAGGTACAAAGTACATGCCTACCTTGCTATTTAGGAACGAATACGCTTCTGTACCCCGCCGAGCTGGTGCTGTATTGGGAACCCATCTCGACGGGTTCGCCCCCTGATGGGGGAGGAGCCGCTAAAAGACCCCGCAGGGCTGTGGAGCAGACGTTGGGGCGGGGCGATTGCCTGGGCCTGCATTACCCCTTTTGCAGGTCGCCTCCTTATTCGTATTGCCCACTTGGTTGCGTACCCTTTTTCTTTTTCATGTATTTTTTGACCCTTGAGGGAGAGGGGTGTTTGTCGCATGGTCTCCGCTGACTCCGCCGCTGGGGGTTTCTCACTCCATCGGTTTTGGATTCTTGGGTCAGTTGTTCGGATTTTAGGAGGCGATGCCACCCGCCCAGACCACCCGGGCCGGGTTGGGCAAGGCTGTGAGGAGCTTCTTTTCCTCGGAGAGAAAAAAGGGGTGTGTGTGGGTGGGTGGGTTGTCGCCGGTTGGGGCGGTCTTGGTCCGCAGACTTGGCTTCGTCTTGGACGCGGCAGTCGGGGCTGGGCAAAGCAGCAAGCCACCAACAGTTTTTTGCGGCGGTTTCCCCCCCCCCCCCCAATGGTACACACGAATTTCAATGGTGAGCCGAGCTTGTGTTGTCTCGGACTGACGTAATGCAGTTTCTGTTGGTGGAAAGCAAGAGTCAAAAGGCCGCCGCCCGCGCCGTCGCTCCGGGGGCTGAAAAAGAATGAAGATCAGCCGGGCGGCGCGCTATGACCGTTTTGAGCATTCACTGCGTCGTCGTCTCGGGCGGAGGGACATGCAGCTTGTGGTTGAGGAGAAACCGTTGGTGTGTGTTGAGACATTTTAGTTTTTGGCGGGCGGCCCGCGTTGCAACTGTGGTGTTCGCCGCATGTGGGAGGATATGGGCGATCGGACGGGGGAGAGGGGGAGTCCAGACCAGACCACCTCTCGCATACAGGCTGTATGCTGGTGGGCAGCTGGGACAACTGGCTCCGTAACGGGGGGTCAGTATTGCGAGAGACAGCCGCGAGCAGCGAGCCGGTGGTGGGCGGCGGCGAGGCACAAGCTGGCCAGCCCAGTGGCTTGGGCGGGCTTTGTGCACTCACACGAGACAGACCGCCGGGCTTGTCTTGGATCACTCAAGCGCATCATCCAACGGCGGCGGCCACGGCCACGGCCATGGGTTGTCGGTCTGTACACTGGCTGTCTAAATCCGGCAGCCTCGGATGTCTCGAGTAAGCAGCGCAGTAATAATTGATTGACCTGCACGTGTGCGAGAGTGCTGAGTGCTGAGAGTGCGGATATGTGAGCCCATCTCAACTCTTCGCCTCAATAATATAATGTTGGTGGTAAATGTCTGTCTCCCAACCTGGAAGGATACACAAACCACCTGTATGCTCCCATCTCGCCGAGAGCGCCATGAACGTGTGCCCAGGCCGTCGATATTGGGCAGCGGTCCCAACCAGCTGGACCGGGCCGAGTCGTGCCGCTGGTTTGCAAGGCAGCTATCCGTGTTGCTGCTGGCTGACACGGCTCACCAACATGGAACGCCTCCTTTTTGCGTGTGATTATTTACCTCCTATTGATTATGCCTGCGCCTGGGCTTGGGGTTATAAGCCGGGCCCGCCAACCAGTTCTGAAACTGGGCCCCCCTTCGCAAATCTCGCCTGCTGGGCCGGTTTCCCTGTCGAACGAGACAGAGATTACGGCCAGGCGGCCTCAATGTGCCGACTCTGGCTGTTCATTTGACGGGACGTAGCCCCCAGCTGAAGGAGCTGAGCTGCTGAGCGAGGGGGAAGGGGAACAGCTGGCGGCGGTAAATTGCCCAGTTTGGAAGGGCGCTGGAACTGCCAGTGAAACTGCCAGTGATTTTCTGATTTTCCATCTCTTCGTCTCGCCTGGGCTGGCCTGGCTTGGGACCAACCAGCGGGGCACCAGAACAACCCAATCCACCATCCCTGGTCCCTCCCTGGTCCCTCCCTGGTCCCTCCATCGTCCATCCCTTGTCTTCCGTTCCCCGTCCCCCCCGTCGACACCCCTCATCAGTCCCCAACGCGCCCCGCCGATCCCTGCCCAGAGGCCCCACTGCATTTTCCACCCTTGATGCTTCGCTGCCGAGAGTGTCGCCCTAACTAGGATATATCCAAAGTATGTATACCTCCAGCGCTCAGTTTCCTCGGCCGGTTGGGCTGGATGACGTCCTCCTTGTCCTCGACTTCCCCGAGCCTCCCTCAACCGCTGCCGAGGTACCTGACCTTGGGGTTGCTGCCGCAGACACCGAACCTACCGGCCTAGTACCTGCCGACCTGCCGCTCAACCGTTCGACTGCCCGACTCGACGACGTGCCGAAACGACCCGCGTTCTCGCCAATTGTGTGTCCACCAGAGTGGGACCTGGATCGCCGCGTGCCAGAACAGCGTAGCGAATCGAGGGGTGCTGCTGGGAGGGAGTGAGACGGGAGACGGGAGCGCGGGAGCACCGCTAGAGTTGCTTTGGTGTGTGTGTGCTGTTGTCCTGTAATGCGGCAGACGCAGCAGCAGCAGCAGCATCTGTCGCGGCAGCGAATGTGACCGACAGAAACCAAACCATCCTCCATCCCTCCACCAATCTCCCACCAGCCAGCTGCCTGTCTCTCCATCCGCTGGCCAGCCAGACAAACGGCGTCCCACCCCTCCATAGACACCGCCACCATCCACAGCCCACAGCCCGACGTGCGTGGCATCTGGGAGCTGGCTGGGAGCTGCCTACCAGATACCGGTTAGCAGCTCTGGGCATCGAGCAGCGCGCACCGCATAAACGCCCTGTCGACCCCGCGCCCGCCCGCGCTCGAACCTTGCCCACCATGGTCCGCATCATCCCCAATCGCCTCAAGCCGGGCTACTCCAACAGCTCGACCACCAATTCCACAACCAACAGCCGCAGCACGAGCCCAATGCGCAGCAAGGGGGACTCGGCGAGCCCCGACGGCCGCAGGGACAATGGCCTCGTCCTGAGCGTGGTCATTCTACGTGTACGGCCCGCTGCCTTTGCCGCTCTCTGCTCCCCACATGCCCATTGTCGCTGTCTGGCGACTCTCCCCTGGTTCCGATCCCCTCTGGAGATGGAAACATGAGCATGCGCACACACTCACAGAGCACGCACTGACGTTGATGTTGGACCCAGGCCCGGGATCTCGCCGCCAAGGATAGGGGGGGCACATCCGATCCGGTGAGTGCGACCACACAGACTCCCCGATTCCCACACTGCCACATGCAAACTGCGTCTGCATTCTGCATCTGCAGCCCTGCCCGAGGAACCGAAGACAGGGTACCGCCTCAGCGCACACAGCTAACTTCTCGTCTCCCTCAACTCCAGTACCTCGTCCTGACCCTCGGAGAAGCGAAGCACATCACCCACACCGAATCCAAGACGCTCAACCCCGAATGGAGCGAACAGTGCGAGCTGCCCGTCACGGGCGTCCAGAGCCTGCTGCTCGACGTCTGCTGCTGGGACAAGGACCGCTTCGGCAAGGACTACATGGGCGAGTTCGATCTGGCCGTTGAGGAGATCTTTGCCGACGACAAGAGCGAGCAGATGCCCAAGTGGTACCCCCTCAAGAGCAAGCGGCCCGGCAAGAAAACCAGCGTTGTCTCGGGCGAGGTCCAGCTGCAGTTCACCCTGCTCGATTCTTCCAACCCCCGCGCCACCAACCGCGAGATCCTCGACAAGTTCGCCGCCCTCGTCAAGTCCGCCACCGGGAACGACGCGCCCTCGCGCAACCCCACCCCGTCCCGCACCCCCGTACTGGCCCCCGTCGGCAAGGGCAAGACGCCCTCCCCGCCCCCGCCCCTCGGCGAGAGGCGCGCCGACGAGAATGAAGAGGAGGACGAGGAGTACGACCTCGACGAGGACGAGACTCCCGAGGAAGGAGACCTGTCCAAGCCCGAGACGGCCGAGAAGCGCCGGAGGAGACTGCGGATCAAGGGCCTGAAGCGCAAGAAGAGGGAGAACCCCTACGAGTTCATCAACGGCGGCAGCGACGTCGTCGGGCTCATCTTCCTCGAGATCGGCAAGATCACCGACCTGCCGCCCGAGTCCAACCTGACCAAGACGAGCTTCGACATGGACCCCTTCGTCGTCGCCTCGCTTGGCAAGCGCACCTACCGCACCAAGATCATCCGCCACAACCTGAACCCTGTTTTCAACGAGAAGATGATCTTCCAGGTCCTCGGCCACGAGCAGGCCTACAGCTTCTCCTTCACCGTCATCGACCGCGACAAGTACTCGGGCAACGACTTTATCGCCTCGGTCAACTTTCCCGTCAAGGACCTGATCGAGAAGTCGCCCCGGGCCGACCCGGAGACGGGCCTGTACAGTCTGAAGGAGGTGCAGGAGTTCTCGGCCCCGGTGCAGCGGCCCCGCTTCAAGCGCCTGGGGTTGTCGCGCACCTCGTCGACGCAGAGCCTGAGCAAGCTCACTCGGTCGTCCAAGACTCCCGCCGCCGCGACGCCGGCGGCCCCAGGTGCTGCACAGGTGGACGGCTCCGCGGAAGGGGCGCAGCTCGCCGTTCCCAGCCCCGGACTGCTGCAGCCGGGAGACAACGGGGCGGCTGCCGCCGCTGCTGCTGCTGCCTCCGCCGCCCCCAGCGAAACATCCGCTTCCGACTGCGACGACCCCGGTTTCCTCTCGTACACCCTCCCGCTCAAGATGAAGAATCTCGAAAAGTGGGAGGACAAGCACAACCCCCAGCTGTTCATCCGCGCCAAGTACATGCCGTACCCGGCGCTGCGCCAGCAGTTCTGGAGGGCCATGCTGAAGCAGTATGATGCCGACGAGAGCGGGCTCATCAGCAAGGTGGAGCTCACGACCATGCTGGACACCCTCGGCTCGACGCTGCGCGAGTCGACCATCGACAGCTTCTTCCAGCGTTTCCCTCATAAGGCGAGCGACAACGACGATGCGGAGGACCTGACAATGGACGAGGCCGTCATCTGCCTCGAGGACCAGCTGCAGGCCAAGTCGCGCCCACATCAGGGCCTGACGGAGCGCATGAAGAACCTGCTCGTCCCTGGCAAGGCGGCCGCGGCCGCGGCTTCGGGCGTCGAGACCCCTTCTGAGAGCTTGGAGACGCCGTCCGAGGGGCAGACTACCGCCGAGTCGTCCACCATCTTAGTACCCGAGCTGAGCACGCCAGGCGAGGAGGGCGAGCTGCTGGATCGGGACGACCTGAACATCAGCACGGTCGAGGAGCACGTGGTTGAGATCCGGGAGTGCCCCATCTGCCACCAGCCGCGGCTGAACAAGCGCAAGGACACGGATATCATCACGCACATTGCGACGTGCGCGAGCCAAGACTGGCGCCAGGTTAACAACCTGATGATGGGCGGGTTCGTGACGTCGAGCCAGGCGCAGCGCAAGTGGTACTCCAAGGTGATCACCAAGATCTCGTACGGCGGCTACAAGCTGGGCGCCAACTCGGCCAACATCCTGGTGCAGGATCGCATCACGGGGCAGATCAACGAGGAGAAGATGAGCGTGTACGTGCGGCTGGGCATCCGGCTGCTGTACAAGGGGCTCAAGTCGAACAGCATGGAGAAGAAGCGAAGTAAGCCCCCTTTTTTTCTCCTCCCGCTATTAACCACCCCCAAACTAACCCCCCTCCCAGTCCGCAAACTCCTCAAATCCCTCTCCATCAAACAAGGCAAAAAATACGACGACCCCGCCTCCAAAGCCGAAATCCCCAAATTCATCGCCTTCCACGGCCTCGACCTCACCGAGGTCGCCCTGCCCCTCTCTGAATTCAAGTCCTTCAACGAGTTCTTCTACCGCGCCCTCAAGCCCGGCGCGCGCCCTTGCTCGGCGCCCGAGAACCCGCGCATCATCGTCTCGCCCGCCGACTGCCGCTCCGTCGTGTTCAACCGCATCGATCTCGCGACCAAGGTGTGGGTCAAGGGCCGCGAGTTTAGCGTGCGTCGCCTGCTGGGGGATGCGTACCCCGAGGATGTGGGGAGGTATGAGAGTGGTGGGGGTGTCGGGATCTTTAGGCTCGCGCCGCAGGATTATCACAGGTTCCATATCCCCGTGGATGGGATCATGCGCCAGCCCAAGACGATCGCGGGGGAGTATTACACGGTGAATCCGATGGCGATTCGGTCGGCGCTGGATGTGTACGGGGAGAATGTGCGGATTGTGGTGCCGATTGATACGGTTGAGTTTGGGAGGGTGATGGTGATTTGTGTGGGCGCCATGATGGTGGGGAGCACGGTGATTACGCGGCAGGAGGGGGAGGAGGTCAAGAGGGGCGAGGAGCTGGGGTATTTCAAGTTTGGCGGGAGCACGCTGGTGGTGCTGTTTGAGACGGGGAGGATGGTGTGGGATGCCGATTTGGTGGATAATTCGAATGGGGCGTTGGAGACGCTGGTAGGTTTTTTTTGGTTTGCTTTACTCCCTCCCCTCTCCCTCTCCGTTCACTCCCCCTTCCCCCTTTCGCCGTCCTCCCTTTCCCCACCACCCCAACCCTCCCAACCCAACACCCAAACAACCAGAGAAACAAAACATCCAGCTAACAAACCCCCAGATCCGCGTCGGCATGTCAGTAGGCCACAGCCCCGGCGAGCCGCAGTGGGCGCCGGACATGCCCAAGGGCGAGGCCGACATCACCGAGGCGGACAAGGCCGAGGCTAAGCGCCGCATCCAAGGGCAGGTGGCGAGCGCGGCGGAGGAGGAGTCGCCGGATGAGAGCGGGAGTGGGGAGGAGGTTGGGGCTGTTGAGGCGGGGGAGAATGAGGGGGGAGGGTTGGTTGTTGTTTCGTAGAGACGCTTGCTTTGGGAGGGTGTAAGTTGAAGTAGATGGGAGGTTGGGAGCGTTGAGTTGGTGGTTTGTTTGTGTAGCGTTGTAGTTAGCAGGCGGGCGGTTTTGTCTCTGCCGAGATGGGGTGTTTTTTGTGTTGTGTTTTGTCTTCTGTAATCAGTGCATAGCTTTTTTTCTTTCCTTTGGCTGGGCATTCAACACAGAGACCAAATATA
Organism: Staphylotrichum tortipilum; assembly: GCA_033296695.1. Lineage (NCBI taxonomy): Eukaryota > Fungi > Ascomycota > Sordariomycetes > Sordariales > Chaetomiaceae > Staphylotrichum > Staphylotrichum tortipilum. The sequence goes on from MU855741.1 coordinate 13,132, forward strand.
AGTAGGGGAGAGGGAGACTGGGGGGATACAAAGAATACAGGTTCTACTACTGGTTATGTGTCGTGCTCTTGGGGGATTGGATGCCGTGAGTGTTGGTCCTGGGGGTGTTATCAGTCATTGAGTGAATCAGGGAGTCACTCAGAGAGTGAACCTGTCATTCTTGCAAGGGGTGAGAGAGTAGGGAAGTTAAATCCTCGAGCCATGAGAACGGGGAGTATAAAGATAAAAGGGGTATCAAATTCACGTTTCCTATGAAATACCAATCCAAAGTCCTCCTGTCCCTGCTTGTATGTCCACCCTTTCTGTACGATTATCCAACGCCCAATGATACCAGCCATCCAAAGCCGTTGCACCAAAAACCCATCTCAACATCAGCCACCGATGCACGGAAGGAAGGAAGTCGGGAAAGAAGCCGACCCAGCCCACCGGGCAAGGCACCCCAAGACACCCCAAGAAGAAAAAAAAGAAACAAGCACACGAGACTGCCCCACAAGGCTGGGTCCCCGCTCCCGACGACCCCTCCATCCATCATCAAGGTCCCTGTGTCTCACGTTGCTGATGCAAGGGAATGAGGGGCAGGCGTGGCATGGCGTACCACACCTCGCGGGATCAATGACCCGACCCGATCGGACGCGGCGGGCGGGATGCATGTCTTTTTTGGGGGTTCGTCTTGCTGTTGCACAACAGCTGCTGCGACCCCCTCCCACTCCTGCCCCTCCACCCTCCGCCCAAGAGGAAACCCGAAACCGAGGCTCAGGTTGGGCGTTTCCTGTGGTGGGTTTGGGTTTGGGTTTGGGTGCTCATCGCGGCGGGCGATTGCGACACCGTGGGGTATGCGGGTTGAGCAAAGCCCACTCGGGGTGGATGAGTGGGCGGGCAGATGACGGCATCGCGAGAGTCGATGGTGTGTTTTTTGATCTTTTTGGTGGTGCTTGGTGCGTGGTGGGCCGATTTTAACTCCATCCCATATATCCCCTAAAACAGTGGCTTGATGATCCCGTCCGTCTTAACTCCGTGCGCCAAGCAAACCAAAGTCCGTGTCCTGTTCCGTCCCGCAAATGCAGCTCGGCTCAACTGTCCCGTCCGTGCATGGCCCCCCTTGGGTGGAAACCGGGTTGGGAGGTGTCGAGGGGTGGTGATGGGGGATGGGAGAAAGCTCTGCTGGTGCTGTCTCCCAACGTGGCGGCGTAACGTATGTGTGTGTGGTGTGTGTCGGATTGCTGTTTGAGGGATCCCGCTTTCACCTAGCTACCTTCCATCCCTCCCTCCATCCCTGACTGATTCCATCCATAAGGCTGCGCTCGCTCGGTCAACAACCCTCCAGGCCACCGATCAACACCAGCCCAGCCCAGCGGGCCCGGCTAGCGAGACCCCCAGCGCCAGTTGGACGCGGATGTTTGGCGGGAGAGCGGCTCGGAGCGGTCGCTGTCCATGGAGCGCTTCTCTGCGGGCGAGGACGGGCGCGAGAAGTGCGAGGACGGGGTCAGGCTGGGCAGCAGCGGCGCGGGCAGCACGGGCAGTGAGCTCAGGGGCTCGGGCGAGGACTGCTTCGCTTGGCGCCACGACGAGTAGATTTGCTTGCACAGGTGTGCAGACATGGTGTATGTGGGCGACATTGTGTGTGTGTGTGTTGTGTGTGTTTGAGGGGAAGAGCGAAGTTGGGGAGACTGCTTTGAGGGCGTCGAGGGCGTGTAAGTGAGGATGGTATGTGAGTTGGGAACCGAGTCGCTTGGGCGAGTGTGGTGTGTGCGAGGCGATCAAAGGATGCGAGGAACAGGTCCAAACTTGAAGATAAAAAAAGTATCCAAGCAGGAAAAAAGGGCCAGGGCTGGACAGAAGAGGGCAGAAGGGGCATTATAAAGCCTTACTCGATCACAAACAGGCAGCGTGTCTCGAAGACGGGCCTCCCGTCCTTGTGACCCCATGCCCACACCTTAGCACCGCCCAGGGCGCACCCAACGGCGGGCGAACAACAGGCTCCTAGCCAGGGGCTCCACCGACTCAATCGTCGGGCCCTCCCTCCCCCGAGACAGGCACAAACGCTGGCACGGACCAACTGCCAGGCACCCAATCCGTGTGGGTCTCTACCTTTTGACCAATCACCGCTGGCCTATTTGCAAGAACGTGGCTGGTGCCGTAAGGTGTGGCTTGTCGTTGTGAGCTGATCCGCGCTGCCCGACCGTTCGAGTCCACCCGCCGCGCCTGCCAGAATCGTCCCATTCTCTCGGGGGCCCACAGCCCGTCGACGAGAGAGGGCTCCCCAACTGGCGGGTTTGTAAATCATCCATTTCGCGCTACCGGTTGCGTGCTGCGGCTTGGCGTGGCGGTTTGTTTCTTTGGGAACGTTGCAGCGGCGGCGGGTTGTGATGCCTGTTTTTTTGTGTTGCGATGTATTCTGTTCTGTTGGGAGATCAGATCAGCTCAGCGCGAGAGGGATCGCTGGCTGGGATTCTGACCGACATTCCCATCAGCACGCCCTGCCCCACCACATCGGGCAGACCTCCGCTTGCAAGCTGTACAGCAGCCTGCTCCCTCCCTGACCAATTCAGTGCATCCGTCTGCGGCCCTCATTCAGTCACCCGGCCAGTCACTCGGCCCCAGCTCAGCCGCATGCGGCTCTTCAATAAGCCCGCCCGTTGTTGCACACACTGACCGGGCTCACAAAACGGCCTGCCCGGGGCGGAACATGATTTGCCGCCCGAACAAAACCTCATTATCCGTACCCATCCCCGTGCCCCCCTGACCCGGTTCCCCAACGCCCCGTCTCCAAGAAACCCGGTGGCGGCTCGCGGGCTGGCCACAGGCGCGAAGGATGGATGCACGGAACATTAACGTAATCTATCACCTTCAGAACCAGACCACCTTCAGAACCACTTCAAAACCACATATATAACCCTGAAAACACACAACATGACAACATCGCCAAATCTTGATGGAATTCTCTGCAAGTTTTGTAACAGGCTCAACCTGTCTGTGACATTAGCTATGCTGGCGCTGGAACTGTGCAAGTGGGAGCTGATGAATTGACCGACTGTAAGGTATATACAAGTTGACAGACTGTCTGTCAATTCGTCAGCTCCCACTTGCACAACTCCAGCGCCAACATAGCTAATGTCACAGACAGGTTGAGCCTGTTACAAAACTTGCAGAGAATTCCATCAAGATTTGGCGATGTTGTCATGTTGTGTGTTTTCAGGGTTATATATGTGGTTTTGAAGTGGTTCTGAAGGTGGTCTGGTTCTGAAGGTGATAGATTACGTTACCCCAGGAAACTTGGAGACTGAGCTGGCTGACTAACACCACGAACGGGGCTAAGTTGTCCCTCTTCTGGGGTCTTAGGGGTTGGGGGATCCAGACTGGCGGGTCAGATGACAGGATGGAATTCCACCAACAACCAGACGAAAGTTGATCTCGTGAGCTATGACATTTCGAACCGGTAATAATCAAGCAAGCGGCTTGGAGAGGGATTGATGAGTCGAGGGTTATGAATCACGATCCCCTCTTTTGACCTGTCCGCAGTCAATCTGACACCACCGGCCGTCCCACACTCACCAATGCTTGTGGCGTCAACCTCGACAAAGGAAAAACAGGTGCAACGGACATGTTCGACGCCACGCGAGAAGCAATTCCCATGTCTCCCTACCCCAAGGAATGAATGTCTATCTCCCCAAAATAACACCACGCAAACACGCCGCCAACGCCTGCTGCCTCCCCAACCCAACACCACCTACCACCAACATCAGTCTGATCAAACCAAACCAGACCACCAAACACACCACCTCACCCTCCCAACAGAAACCACACATGTAGACCACACCCATGCCATGCAGATTATGTATTAAATAATTCTAAAATACCCACAACAACACCAACAATAATCATCGCAGCGCGGCCCTCCCCCGCAACCACGCCACTTGGTATCTACAATTGCATCCCCAGCCATGTCCATGTCCATATCCATCATGCTCCCCCTTCGTCAACTCGGCACGGTGTCATTTGCTTTGCCTCGCCACCTTCCCCAGACCCCCCCCCGTGATGACAGCCCACCTCAGCCATAAACCCTTCGTCGACGTGAGCATCCCCCCATCCCTTCCCATGGACAATTCATCTCTCCAGGTCTGCATAATCATATCATGACAAGACATCGTCTCTTTCCGCCCGGGGCAGGGCCCGGAAAAAGGACGAAAAAGACAACATGGCCCAGACATGATAGTGGTAATGGCCGCTTGCTCGCGGCTCGGACCGCCGGGTCTCGGTCTCGCGGGTCGGTCACATCATCCGCCGCCCGCCGCCTGCCCGGCATAATCGTAGTTGATAGAAATAATCTCTCCCAAAAAAATCGCCAGATGGTGCTGCCAACGCCTCACTCGTACGGCAGCCGCGAGTCAGTCGAGTAGCCCTTCTCCGTCGGCTTGATCTCCTTGATCGGGTGGAGGATCATGGACGGCAGGCAGGGACGGCCGTGCTGGGCCTCCCACTCGTCGCCGCCAATTTCCGTGTCCTCGTATCCCATCCAGTTGTTGTAGAGACGCTGAGGCGGGTACGAGCGGTAGTACCAGGTCGCACCCATGTAGCGGCCCTCCTGGCCCCAGCCCATGGCGCTGCCGAAGCTGCCGCTCTCGCCCTTAGGTCCGCCGTTGAACCACTTGGCCAGCTGCGCGCCGCTCCAGCCGCGGTCGAAGAAGACGGGCATTGGGGCGTAGACTGCCTTGAGGCCGTGCAGCAGCGCGACTGTCTGGGCCACCATCTCGGACGCGACGTGGTTGCCGCGGAGGTCCTCGTAGTGCATCATGTCGAGAAGGCGGCGCGAGGCGCGCGACTGCGTGATGATGGTCGTGCGGCGCGGGAGCCGGCCCCAGGGGAACGTCTTGGACCGGTAGCCCCAGATCGAGTTGCGCATGACCCAGCCGCTGTTGACGGGGTTGAAGATGGGGGCCAGCTCAATCAGGTCCGCCTCCTCGCCGACGCCCCACTTGTAGTCGTCCTCCTCGGGGGCCGCGACGGGCGGCTTGGGGCCCAGCGGGGTGACGACGGACACGTCGGGCGGGCCCCAGATGGTCTCGCTGCCGACCGCCTGCTCGACCGTGGCGCGGAACTGCGAGTCGTAGCTGCCGTGGAACGAGGGAATGTAGAAGCGCTCGTTGCGCTCCCAGATGCCGCGGCGCGGCTGCTTCTTACCGAACTCGCCGAGCTTGGTCAGCATGTCGTAATTGTGCCCGATGATGCGCGAATCCATCTCCCAGTTCCAGACATAATCGAACTCGCGGAACTCCTGCATGAACATCTGCACCGGCAGAAACTGTCCGTGGTGCACCTTACGCGCCTTGGGCGACAGGTTCGGGTACATGCGGTCGACGGCCGGCTCGTTCCAGAGCACCGCGATGCTCCTGAACTCTTGGGGAACGTGCTCGTCGATGGCCTTCTCGTAGGCGCCCTTGCTCCAGATCTTCTCCTCGCTGTCCTTGATGTGCACAAACAAAAAGATCTCGAACTCGCCACCGGTGCGGAGGCTCAGCTCTGTGATGAGCGACCGGATGACCTGCTTGTCGTTCTCGGTGTACGTCTTGCCGGAGAAGCTGCGGAGGAGCAGGGCGGTCCGTTGCTCCAGCTTGGTCGTCGAGTTATGAGGCTGGCTGGTGCTGTCGGCCTGCGTCCGACGGGCGAGGGACATGCCGGGCCTGCGCCAGAACTTGCGGACAGTCTTCATCGGGGATTCGCCGTCGACAAAGTCCTCAATGACGACTTTTTCTTCCACTTCCTCAATCTCCTCGAGCTCCTCCTCGGTATCACGCTTGAGGTCGTGCGAGTCCTCCTGGACATACTCGTTCTTGGGGCCCGTGGACGCGAACCGGGCAGCATTTTTCTTGAAGCATTCGTGCTGGAGGTCGCCCCAGTTGACCAGGTCCCAGTCCAGCTCCTCGCCGTCGCTGCCCCTCACCGCCGACATGCCGTACGGCCCCATGCGGGTCTGGCGCTCGAAGCATAGGTTCCGGTCCAGGCCCAGGACGCTGTAGCTCCCGAAGCCGGGGCTGGGGAACTTCTCGGGGCGGCCCTTGAAAACACGGATGTCCTCGATCTTCTTCCCATTCGGGCCGAGGCACGCCACGTAGGGGGCGTGGTCCGCTTCCCACTCGGGGCTGTTGTACTTGGGGTAGGGGTTGAAGATGACGGGCTGGACCTTGCTGTAGGTGGCAACGGTCGTGTTGGAAGCCCGGCCGAGCTGGGCCTCCTCCGAGGGCCGCCTGTTGGTCTCATCGACGAGGCTGCTGAGAGTGTTGCCATAGATGGCCTTGTAGCCGGGTTGGCTGGATCGGGTTTGTCAGTGTCACGTCCACTGGGTATGCAGATGGAGCCTCGTACTTCTTGAGCTGGTGGTACTCTTCCTCGAATATCGCCCTTTGCGCCTGCAGTTCCCTGTCGCGACGTTCTTCTAAGACCCGATCAGTTGTTGTTCAAGAGCAGGAAGAAGAACAAACTGAGAACTGCTCCTTACCGGGATCCCGTTCAAGCGCGTGGAGGCGAGCCAAAGCAGCTCTCTGGTTCGCCCGGTCGCGATGTACCATCCCAATGAAACATATTAAGAGAAAAACGAGGACGGCGGGAAGGAGAGCTCTCGGGCGCGCCAGGACTCGGCGAGCCTGCGACTTTACGGCCATGGCCTTGACCAACATCTTGCTGAAGGATTCGCACAGAGTGCGGCGGCGGGGCGATCGGGTTGGGGAAAGCGGCCGCAATCAAAAACGCATGTCCGAACGAGGGAAGCTCTTCCTTGGTCGCAGTTGAGGCTTGTCTTGGGGGTGGTCGGTTGGTATGTTCGGTGAGAGGACGTGGGTCGAAAAAAGAAGGGTCGCAAAATCAGAAAACAGGTCCTGCCAAATCGCGCCGAAACGAGTGATTACGCGAGAAGGGGGAAAATATCGAAGTCGGTCCCGCAGAATCGAAGAGCGGCAGCGGTGCTATGACGAGGATGGGGGTGAGGTTGATGAGGGTGAGATGGGGACGCGGGCGGGAGGGTGGTTGACCGGCGAGCCGTACCAAACGAGTGGCGATAACGACAGGAGCAGAGGGTGGGTGGAAGAGACGAGGAGGGAAAGAGAGGCAGCGGATATTTGGGAGATGCGACGGGCAAACAGCAGCCTCAGGGGTGGTTGACAGGGATCCAAGAATGGGTGGGGGGAGGGAAACCACGCCAAAAATGCTGTCCGAACGAACGAACGAACGAGCGGCGCTGGTGACAAGCTCGCTGCGGTGTGGACGACAAGCCAGAATGGGGGGCGGGGGTGCAAGCCAACCAGCAGGGGGGGGAAGGGGGCAAGAGACAGGACAGGCCGAGCGAGATGAGACAAGACGACGTCGCGCAAAACACCACACAACCACACACACGCCAATTCCCATTCGCGACTGGTGGCCGTGGGTCGTGGGGGGATGGGACCTGATGGCAAGAGCAGATGGCGAGGGAGAGAGCGAGAGAAGGGGGTGGTGGCAATCCACTGGGGCCACCGACCACAGGCCACAGGGTCTCGATCGCCTCTTTCCTGGCATGGGCAACCCGCTCTCGAGCAGGAGCGTGCTTCTGGCGAACACGGAAGGACCCTGAAGTTTTTCAGAGCGGAGCCGGAAATTGGGACGCGATCCGGCTCAGGGCAGGGCCAGGGGAACGGCGTGTGAACGGCTGGGACAGGGAAGTGACCGAAACCTGGAAGTTCTGCCTCCCTGTTCCCCTGGTCCTGGTCCCCACACATCCACTCATCTACCTACCCATCCTGCACACTGCCCGTCAGGGGCGCAGCTGATGATTGATTAGGGTCCCCAAGATCCCAGCCGGGGGTGATCGGCACTCGACTAGGGAAGTCCCACCCTTTCCACCACCCAACGTCATTTTTCGAGTTGCACAAAGAGCGATCGCCAGCAAGCAGCCTCGACAGAAACACGCCGTCGAGGCCAGCCCTCGACACCCCCGATTTCCCGCGCATCGTGTGTGTGTGTGTGTGTGTGTGTGTGAGACAGAACCAAATCAATCACAGGAGAGCGTGGTGGTGCGGTCGCCCAGTCCTGCAGGGTCAGCTTGGGGTGCCTTCGTAGCATGGTGGGTTCGTGGGTGGACCCTTTGTGCTGCAGCTTGGGGCGCCACGGCTCGCCCTCTCAGAAACCGCGCCAGGAAAGTCTAGACCCTTATCGCTGAGGCCGCTAGGCCAGAATGAAGGAAACAAGCTTCCGAGGATATCCTGCCCAGCCTGGCATCGACGCGCCTGGCCATCCACCGCGCGCTCACTCCCGAATCCATTTGATTGCCTCTTCTCGTCCGTGTTCGCCAGGATCACCGACCGCTTCGGGCCAGCAGACCCGCGATGGGCGATCGCCCTCGCACGTTGCAAACGAACAAACGCCCGTGATGTCAGTAGCATTCCGAAAGCCTGCTTCCCCCCATGCGACCTGCCTCGTTTGCTGCCCGTTACGACTTCGTACACAGCGGCGGGGGGGGGGAGAATACGAACAACCACTCCCGAAAAATGACAGGCGCGCTATTAATACAGGTCCGCCACCAAGTCACCACCACCGAGGGGCGCACACAAACCTGAGCACCGCCTCCTCTCCAATGACGCTATCGTCGGTCGCGCTGCCACCATTCAGTCAGCCGCCCGGCGGTTGCGTTGCGTGTGCGCGCATCGTTGGTGACGGTCAGCCCAGCGCAGTCAGACAGGCAATTGGGCAGACCACCCGGAAAGCGCGCAAATTGGCCTCTCTGGGCCGTCACACTTGACGCACGTGGTCCGGTGTAACCGCCAGCACTCGCCTGGGCGGTAAACCCCCTTTTTCCCTGGGAAGGATTAATGGTTGGCACGCACGTTTTCCCTTGCCCCCCTTCTCGCCTCTGCTGCGCTCCCGCGCACCCGTGTCCCTGCGCCGCTCGTTTCCACCGTTTCCACCAATCTCGGGCGAATTCTGGGATGGGCGAGTTGGGCCGTCCCAACGACTGAGATTGGCTGATGGGTTGGCCAGTTGGCTGGGTTGGTGATTTGGTTGGCCGCCCTTGGCAAAAAACAGCCATAAAAAACCAATAAGAAACAAGCAGCCAGTGCATCCATCGTCCATCCCGTCTGCAGGGTTGAACTCGACACATATTCCCTGCGTCGATGCGCAAAGTGCGGCGCGGGCTTCCCGTGTTCCCGCCGTTCTGGAACCAGCTGGATTTAGAGTCTTGTGTGAGGGCGGCCCCATCGTGCAGGCGGGAATCGCCCCCAAACATCGGATGTCAAAGGTGCAAACCGGGAACGATGAACGGCAGGCAAAAAACGATGCCGTGTGGATTGCCGAATAACGACACACGAAGTCCAATGACATCGCTGTTTTGTCAGGGAAAGAGACAGTGTCTCGGGAACTCGAGACGTCGCATTCCTGCGTCACGAGGTTTGCTTGCCTTGCTGGAACTGGACTTGAATCCTTCAGCAGCAAGCTTGACGTGAAACTCCCAACACCAAACACATCACCAGATCACCAGATCACCAGTTGATGTACAAACTCGCATGATGAAACACCCAAATAAACTTGGAAGCGGGGAGACCCACCCCTCAATTCCATCCCCATCTCTCATCAAGCCCACCTCACTTAGACGCAGTTCAACAAACTTGGTTGGTTGGTTGTTCAATCAGATTCCCACTAGTTACTACAACTACTATGCTCTCTCTCAACCCCTCCTTCTGTACAACACCGCCTCTCGCACTTGTACCACAACCAGCCCACCAAACGGCCAGCCTCCATCCTTTTCCCATCCGTGCGTCATGCGCGTAATACAACAGAAACAAGACCATCCGCCCGCCCCATTTGCTTATTCCTGTGTTGCTGCTCCCTCGTGGCACAGCCCCTCCCCCCTCGATGTCTGACGAGCAATGCACGCAACCGCATGGCTTGACGCAGTGTAATTCATCCCTGCGGTGAGGTGGAGTGAGCACTCGGTGGCGGAGGCTGAGGGAATAGACTGAGGGGTGGTTGTGCCACCGATCTGCGGCTTCAGCCCGGGACGACACGCAAGCAAATGGTGTCGTTTTTGCTGCTGGTGTTGCTGAGGGGATGATGCCGTCTAGATTCGGGTGATCTATCGGATCAAGCTGCTTGTTGGAGGTCGGGGGTCGCACAGCAGGGCAAATGCAAGCCGTCTGTTGCGTTGTTGCGTGGATGTTGCGTGGATGTGCCCAGCCTGTCCGTTTGTTTGTTGGTGTCGTTGTCGCCGTATGGAAAACAGATCGCCTCGCTCCTTTCCCCGTCTTCCCAAACCCACCCGTACTGCCGAGTCAGTATTTTCCAACCCGACCGAATCCCCATCCCTCCCGTCCCTCCTCTGACACCCAAAGCAACCAAAATACAATGCCGCACCCAGCCATGTTCGACAAAGGGAAGAAGACAAGACAAAAAAAAAACTAAAGATGCAACAACGTTCGAATCTCAAATTGGGTATATGAAGCGAAACCTGTGATGAGGTGGGTATCGAAAAGAAAAATCCAACAACAAAGGGACAGAAGCAACCTTCTCCGCCCACAAGCGCCGCTCACGGGCGGGAGGGCAAGATATCGCAGATTGGTGGTGGTGGTGGTTGCGAGTCCTGCCCCTTTCCTTGCGCGTCAAGCGCGGTTGAGAGGCAAGGGAGTGAGCGGGTAGTCATTATCCTCCCTTCCCTGCTCTCCCCATCCAACAATCATTGTTGCCGATCAAACCAAGCCCAGAGGCAAGCGCCGACACCTCCCTCTCACATCATCCCCAACCGCGTCATCCTCTTCTCCATCCTCGGCCTCCCCATCGCGCCTGGCCCCAACCGACTGGGGTTATACCCTCCCCCTCCCATCCTCGGCCCGCCCGGCAACCCCATCATCGGCCTCAACCCACCCCCTCCCATCCCCGGTCCTGGCCCCCCACCCGCCAACCTCCAAGCATCCTTCTCACAAAACGCCTTCCCACCCACCTCAAAATACCCATCCCTCAACGCCATCCCACACTCCCCACACTTGAAGCACCCAACATGATGCTTCACCCTCCCCTCATCTTCCAAATACTGCCCCTCAATCCCCCTTCCACAACTCCCGCAGAGAGAGTCATTGAGCGCGTGGTAGTGCAGCTCGCAGTAGGGGCGGTCGTCGAGCACGTAGAAGGTCGACGAGGTGAAGGGCTCGCGGCAGGTCGTGCAGACGAAGCAGGGCTTGTGGTAGCGCCCCGTCAGGCGGCCGTCGGCTGAGGAGATGGACTTGCCTTTGATGGGGAGGTGGCAGGATTTGCAGTTGCCTCGGGCAGAGGGGGGTTGTTGTTGGGATGGTGCGGGGGTTGGGTTGAGGGGGCGGGATTGGGAGTGGGAGCGGGAGCGGGTGGGGGGGCGCGGGGGGGATTGTTGTTGTTTTTGGGCTGCGGATGGGGATTGTTGCTGCTTTGGGGGCTCTTCGATGCGCGCCGGCGAGCTGGTCCAGCGCGGTGAGAGCTGGCCGGGGGAGCCGGGGACGAGCGCGTCGGGGATGATTTGCACGGTCAGGCCCTCTTGGGGTTGGGGCTTCGGCTGCTGCTGCTGTTGCGGCGCGGGATCGGGGGTTGCCGACGGGAGTCTTCCCCGGGCGGCAGCGCGGGGGTTCAGGATGGCCGGGTCGATGCGGGGGTCGTAGCCGCGCGAGGCGCTCAGGGGCGACGGCAGGTCGCGCATGTCTCGCAGCGGGAGCTTGAGGGGGATCGTGGTCGGGTCCGGCTTCATGGAGGCCTGGATGTCCGACATGAGGGAGTCGAAATCGGTTGGGTCCGATGGGTTACGCCCGGACCGCGACGCGAGAGACCGCGGGGGACTCGTTCGCGAGCTCGCTTGGCTGGCCTGGCTGGCCTGGCTCGGGCGCCGCTGGGGTTGGCTGCCGCCGCCGTTTTCCGAGTTGCTCGACGATGACGTCGACTCTGAGGGCGCGTGGTACGGGTTGCCGATGCCAAACTCCTCGGCGAGGTTGATGGTTGGCACGCCCGGGGTCGTGGGCCGAACGCCACCGCTTCGTGGTGGCGGTGGCCGCGACGTATCCGGCCCTCCTCTGCTGGGCCTCCTGTTCCTCTCGCTCGTCATGGGTATTCGCTCCTCAGGCTGACCTGGAGAGTTCGTCGGGGGGCGCAGCCGATCCGGGCGCAACGTTGCCGAGCCAGGCGGGGCCGTGGACGTGCGAGTCGGGGGCGCGAAGCGGTCGTTGGGTCTCGGAAAGGTCTCGGCTCGATTCGGTGTTACGGGCGGCTCGAAGCCACTGTCGGACTCCTTCCCGGGAGCACCAAAGCCCCCGTATCCATTCAGCCGCTGGGGCTTCTGCGCCCTCCCGCTCCCGAAGCCGTTGCTGACGTTCGAGGCCGAAGTGCCGGGGCGGTCCGTGGCAGACGGCCGACGGTCGTTGGTGTTTCCAGGCCCGGCGGCGGAGGGTCGACGGCCAAAGGGGCCGCTCATGTTGTTCATGTTGTTCATGCGCTCTGCCAGGTTTGGCGGCTGCTTCTTGGGAGGGCTCGTCTGGTACGCCGAAGGCTCCTCGTATCCAGTCTTCTCGTCCAGTCCTCCGTATCCGCCCGGGGTCCTTGGCTGCGGCGGCGGAGGCGAGTTGTTCGCGATCTGTGGGGAGAAGAACTCGTCTGTCTTGCTGGCGTCGGGTCGTCCAATGGGCGTCTGAGGCGATATGCTGCTCTGCGAGCCGCTCGACATGCTGATGGGGGTCAGTTGGCCTTGGCTGATGAATGCGCGGTCTAGGATGTGGTCAGCGTGAGCCCTTGGGTGGGAGAGGATGTAAGTCATACTCGCTGCCGAGGTGTCCACCTGGGGGGGGACTCGGGGTTGCTGCTTTTGTGCCAAGGGGTTGCCAAAGCTAGGCATGAGGCGCCCAAATAGGGAGGCTGCGGGGAGCGGCGGCGTGGCTAGATACAGCGTCAGCAAGGAGGCGTTGCCGGCCAGGGAGGGCGAGGTCATCGTACATTCCAGAGCTGGCGATCCTGAGCCGCCGGTGCAGATGTGGTCGCCCATCAGGGAGATTTCCACTTGTAAGCCGCATGTCGAGCACTTTACCGTCGGCATCAAGCGCGACTCCCTCCTTAGTGCTGCCATGGCGGGCTGTGTTGTTCTCTGCGATGCCGGGCCTTTTCTCAGTAGTTATGTGATGTGATGTTGGTGCAAGCATGGGCGGCCGATAGGGGAGCGGGCGTGAAGATGCCTCGAGTCGACCGGCCCCCCAGGGTTCCCCGTCACCGTCTTCCACGACCGGGGAGCTTCGGTGTATGTGATGTGCTGCCCTGATCCAACACTTCCTCCAAGCCCAAACTAGACGGTGGCGATGTGTGCTGTTGTCGTCGAACTGCTGTGGTATCGCTTCAGGGGTTGTGCCGATCCAAACAAACGATGGCGGGAGTCGAGGACGAGAGTTGCAACGTGTATGTGCTTGCTTGCAGCAGCCGCTCAGACGGTGGGTTCTCCGAGACGAGGGGGAGCTTCAACGGCGCGCCGGGGGGGGGGGGGGGGGGGGGGGGGGGGTTGGGGGGGGGGGGGCGGGGGGGGGGGGGGGGGGGGGGGGGGTTGGGGGGGAGGAGGGGGGGGAGTGGGATGGCGGGGG
>MU855742.1:0-26584 GCA_033296695.1 Staphylotrichum tortipilum
TGACGGTTGTCTCGCTGAGGGTTGTCTCGGTGACCGTCGTCTCGCTGACGGTTGTCTCGCTGAGGGTTGTCTCGGTGACCGTCGTCTCGCTGACGGTTGTGAATGTTACATTCCCCGCGGTGGTTGACGACAACGACGGAGTCGTCTCGGTGATGGTGGTAAATGTTACATTCCCCGTGGTCGTTGACGACGGCGACTGGACGGTCGTCTCGGTGATGGTGGTGAATGTTACATTCCCCGCGGTGGTTGACGACAGCGATGGAGTCGTCTCGGTGATGGTGGTGAATGTTACATTCCCCGCGGTGGTTGTCTCGGTGACGGTTGTCTCGCTGAGGGTTGTCTCGGTGACGGTCGTCTCGCTAATGGTTGTAAATGTTACGTTCCCTGCGGTGGTTGACGACAGCGACGGAGTCGTCTCGCTGATGGTTATGGATGTTGTATTCGCCTCCGTGCTTGACGACGACGACGGAAGGGTCGTCGTGATGACGATGGTCTCCGTGCTGCTGACCGGGACAGTGATGGTGGTGTTGCTCACGACGGTCGTTGTTACCGAGTTAGTGCTAACGGTGGTCACTATCGTGATGGTCCCGGTGTTCGTCGATTCCGACGTGGAGATGGTAGCCTCGGAGGTGGACGTGTGACTGGGGACGCACTCGTGCGAGCCCAGGGTGAAGCTGCCGGTGTGGCTGGTCCCGGACGAGCCGTAGACAACACAGTTCTTCTCGCAGGCGGCATCGCCGGCGGTGGATGAGGACTGCCAGCAGCGACCGGCGTGGAGCTCAAGCGGGGGGTGGCCGGCGAGGTTCTGTTGCGGTGCGTCAGATGGTTTGCGCCGATATTTGCATGGGAAAGAGACTCACGTTTGAGCAGCGGCCGGGAAAGCCCGCTTTGCCGGCGCAGCGGATGATAATATCGGTCCCCAAGGAGCCGCCGGCACAGTAGACGGCATTCTCCTTCTCGCAGATGTACTTTCCGTCTACATACTTGACCTGGGCGTTGGCGACAGCCGCCGAGGCCAGGATGGCCCCGAGGATGGAACTGCCTCTCATGCTGCTTCCAGGGGCAAGGTAACGACCGACGAAGAAGCTGCCCCGGAGAGTGAGGGTTCAAGTTAAAGATAGAAGTGGAACGCGTGCCAGTTGAAGTGAACGAGTGACTCCAACCCTATGGCCCCAATGCCGATGGCGCGAGGGTGAGTGAGATGGCCTTGTGTGCATGGAGTGCACCGCTTTATGTCCAGGACCCGTCCTAGTCCGTTACCTCCTCACCCCCTCCCCTCCCCTCCAGCATTGAGCTCCCGGGACCCAGGCGATCCGAACAGAGCTGTGGTGGGTTCGAGACATGGTTGAGGGGGATCTCGTGTGGGCAGGATCCCCTTGCCACCGATGCTTCGCGAAGAGGATGGACTAACACGAGACCCCGGGAGGAGGGGGAGGAGTGTGATGGACGAGACCGGGCAGAGAGGCATGCCAGCCAACATGTCCACATCCCCGCCGCCCGGGAGGCTTAGAGATAGCCGTTCTGCCTCATCGGTAGCGTTAACAGCCGGGTTTCCCAGCACCCACGGCACATTACATGTGGCCGTCTGAACTGCGGCGCACAGCAGATGGCAAGAGCATCAAGGCCCGAGACTCGTATCACCCGTGATTCTCTGCGGCTTCGAGGCTCGGAGCGGGACTCGCGATGCCGCGGGGTAGTTCTTGGAGACCCCGCTGGGTATAGATAGGACAGACTGGTTGGCGATGCTTCTTGAAGATGTGGCGGCGTTGTGGATACTGCATCGCGCGGGTGAGGTACACGGATGTACAGGTCGACGTTGATGCCCGCGTCAGGGTCCGCCAATGACCTGCGTGAGGACCTGCGTTAGACAAGCGCAGGGTCGCAAGCCACACACCATGGCAACGCGTCCCTTGTCCCTTGTTCCTTGGAGAGGAGAAGCTTGCGCCAAGCGGGCTGGAGCATTCTGGTATCCGAAGTTGACTGGTACTCGTATTTTTGGGTTGGGCGATGATCCCAGGTCGTCGTCCCATGGCGCGCCATTGCAGCACGGCGGACGCTGATCGGGCATAACCTTGCTTGAGAGGGCGAGGAATAGAAACACGACGTCATGCCGCACTCCTCATCCCCTCTCTGTGTTCTGGATCGGACAAGAGCCTCACCCAATCGGCCAACCTCCATCTAAGCTGATGTGCGATGCGGACACGCGGGCTTCAGACCGTTTCCCTCGTGATCGAAAATAGAAGCGCAGAGCAAACTAGGAGCCTCCTTGCGAGTGGTTCCCAACGATTTTAAAGAGAGGGACGAGACCGAACGAGACCAGACGAGACGAGATTCGGACGTTGGGTTGAACGGATCCCACAGACTCGTACCGCGATGCCGCTGCGGGTTTTCCTTCTGACAAGCGGTGTTTTACGACAGACAAGCAACACTTCCCTGGCAAGAAAGACAACAAACAAATGCGGCAACAAAAAAAAGGTGAAAAAGTTAATGAACATTCAGGGGGCCACCCGGGGATTGAACCCGGGACCTCTCGCAAGCGATGCTTTGGGTTGGAACCCTAAGCGAGAATCATACCACTAGACCAGCGGCCCTTGAATCCTGAAGCAGTGGATCTTGACGATGCCGCCGCCGGTCCCGCTTGAGAATGGATGGACGACCCGGGAGTTGAAGGCTGGGACGAAGACGGACGGTGAGGCTGGGAGAACCCTGCCGACCACCGTCCAGCATTTGTGCTTGTGCTCGGCAAGACGCCGAAAAAAACAACCCGACTACTGGGGTGAATCGCGGATCCCAGCTAGGGTGGAGCCGAGTGACAGTAGAGGCCACGACGTCTCACGTCTGCTCAGGGCCAGCCCAGCCCGTCCGCTCAAGGGAGGACAGTTGAGCAACCCCCACACGTGGCCGTGGGACCTATTGCATGCTCGTCGAGGTCGCGCTGACACGTGGCTTTGAGACATGGGCTAGAGAAGAAGAAGCGAAGCAAGAGGGGACAATGCCGCTGGGCCATGTCCATAAAGCGATTGTTGATGGAACGGGAAGGGGCTCGATCGAGTGAAAGAGAACAAACGCGGGGGTGAGCAAGGTGCTGGACTCGAGCTCCGAGGGCGAGGAGGGGCGAGCGAGGTGAGGGACACGGAACGCTCAACGGGGCATCCATGAAAAACGAAATTCAACAGAAGACCAAGCAGGCGGCCGAACGAGTTTAACCAGTACAAGCACTGGCCTCTATCCTTGCCTGACTGGCGAGATGGGCTCGGCGTCGACCCGAGGGGCGCCGCGTTGCTGATTCGTTCGAGCGGCTGCAGGCGATGCAACTGTCGAGAAGCAGGAGGAGGTAGTCGCTCGAGCTGATTCGGCGGGCGCCTTGATCTGGCTGCAGCGAATTGCAGCAAATGCGCCGCTCAAGCAGCCAGAATCATGCCGCCCCAAGGTAAGTATTGTATTGTATTGGGTGGGCGGTGCGAGGCGTGCCGCAGTCAGTCGGCACCGAGCCCGTGTCGACGTGTGGGTGGCGGGTGGAGGGTGGACATGTGGAGGTAGACGAGCGGGTTGGCCAGCAGAGCAACGGGACCTGGAGGGGAATGATTGCGGATGAGAGAGGATTGGGATGGGGCCAAAATGTACGGGCATGCAGGGAGATGCAGGGAGACGCAGGCTCCATCAGGCACTCGTAATTTAGCCAAGTGGTCAAACGGAAGCGGACAAAAATATCCCTGACTGCTGGGCCCTCGCTTGACGGGCTGGGTGCATTGTCATGCGAGCGAGCGCAGCAGCTTGCTGTTGTTTGAAACGGATGGCGGCGATGTTTTCGGTGGTGTTGGAGGATGGATGGAATGGACAGGATCAGATCGAGAGTCGCGCGACAAAAATCGACGCCACATGGAAGAACCCCTCTCGCCTCGAAGGTCCCTTTGTAAGGTATGCTACACGTAAGTACAAAATTACAAGCCCCCAGCCCCCAGTTTGTCTGCACCCGACGGTTCGCCCAGCCCGCCAGTTTACAATGCATCAGGGCCTGGCCAATGGCGGCTGGCGACCTTCGGCGGGCTGCCTTAGTGCGTCGATCTGGGGGTCCGCAGGGGTCCAGCGATGCGCCAAGCGGGTCCAATGCTGCCCGCCCACTGCTGGGGGAGCTGATACGTTCCCTCTGGGCAAGAGCTGGCAGGCGACCCCCATCCCACACCACCCACCACCCGCCGACCACTCACTTGGTCGGTGACCATCCCACCTGCGCCTCTCTGGCTGTCTCTCTCTCTCCCTGCGACAGGAAAAAATCGCGTTGTTCCAGACTCGTGCCGTCGCTGCAACCCCCCGGGCACCTGGGCAGCTTGCTGTGTGGTCAGATGCGCCGCGGCTCACCCACAAAAAGACAGACACCCCCCCCGACCATGTTTCGGAGCCTGGATGGCTAGCCGACCCCCAGCCTGCCAATCCAATCCTGCCGCCGTGTTTCTGCTGTCGAGAAGCAGTCCTGGCGATTTGGGCGATCTGGGGGGTCTCGACTGCGGCGTGATCCTGCTTGAGCGATCCTGCTTGAGCGATCCATCCATCCACCATCAGCATACAGCCCCACGACCGACCCTGGCCCTGACCCTGACCTGCCTGACCCCAACCCAACACCGCGACACGGCTCGCTGCACCTTCACTTTCCCTCCAGCTGCACTTCGAGTCCTGCCGCTTGTCCTGCCACTCGCCGCGCCTCGACGAGGGTCCTCCCGCGCCATATCGCACACGCCGCCCAACCCGCCCCCTGCCACCACTCACCACTCAACGCCCGCCCGCCTGCCACTTGTCCATGTCTCGGATAGCCTGCATTTCTGCTGCGCTTCTACTGCTCCGACCGTGATCCACCCGCCATCGAGTCCCACCCACGCGGTCCGACGCTCCAGACCACGAGTCCGATCGCAGATCACAGGCCTCGCTTCCTCCCGTCTACACCCTGTCTCGCGCGTCTTGCTCCTCTTCAGTCCCCATCGCTTCCTCACCTGCAGCAGCAACAACAATAACAACAACAACAACAACATGCCCGCGATCCTGCCCCCGCCGAGTCGTCACGTCTAGAAAGCGCGCGCACACGCTGTCGGGGCGCCTCTCCACGGCCGCCCACCACCGCTCATCTCCATGACGGTCGGCAGCGATTTCAGGGTATCGCTACCCGCACTCGGCACCTCCCACGCCAACTATGCCCTAGGCCTGGACTCCGAAGGCCTGGTTATGAGCCAGCCGCGCCAGTTCAAGCGCCACAAGGTGCTCCCACATCCTCCTCGAAAAGACGATGCCCTCCCCTCCAGCCTGCTGCGATACGGCCTCGGGAGCGACTCGTCCTTACCACAGAACGGCGCGTCCACCCCGTCCACCCCGTCCAGCTGCCAGCGGACGAGCCGGCTCACGCGCGGCCCCGAACCGCCACCCACGCCGCCCGCCCACTCGCGTACTTCTTCGGCCAGCCACCCGACCGATCCCTCGTCTCCAAACAACCCCGGCACCCCTTCGGCAAGCACCTCTAACGTCGCCTCGCGTCCTCCAGTGACCCCTCCCGCCCAGCAAACCCCGCCAACCCCGAACCTGACCCCTGACCGCACTCCCCCCGGCCCTGCTGCCGCCCTCCTCATCCAGCGGCGCCCGCCCGTGAGCGAGCGGAACTCGTCGAGAGTCACGACAGATTCGAGAGCCGAGTCGTTCAGGACGGCCCCCGAGAATCCCTATTCATCCGATGACGACGGCGAGGGAAAGACCCCCTCGCGCCCGCCGTTGCCGTTGGCCAGACCCTCGTACAACACTGCTCGCCATGGCAGCGCAGAGAAACGGAGCTTTTCTCACCCTGTCGGCCTTGGCCTGGGACTCGGATCCGGCCTCGTGGACGATGCGACCCCGCGGACCGTCGCCGAGTTCGACAAGTTTGACGGGGAATGGACGGGCGGGGAAGGGCAGCCCAACGTGGCCGGCGAGTGGGACGGCAATTTGATGAGGAATGTAACCATCAGAAAACGACGGCCAACGCGCTCGGCCGAACTCCGCAACAACCCAGAGGTCGTTGACGACAGGACCGTCACACCAACCAACGCCACCAAAGCGCTGCGTTCCATGTCCCTCCAGGAGAGCCCCGTTCTCCGCACCCAGCGCAGGGTCGTTTCAGACCGACTCCCCGCCTCGGCCACTGCTCTCGCCAACTCGGATTCCTCCAGCAGCATCGAGATCAAGCGCTCCTCCGTCATGTCTACCAAGTCGAACGCCTCCACCGTCGTCGAGGCCATGCTGGTGATAGAAATGACCCCTCAGCGGCGCCAGACCCTGCGGCACGTGAGGAAGCATATCGGCTTGCGGGACTCGAGTTCCGAGATCTCGCCGCCGAGTTCTGCTCCAACATCCGTTTCCCCGGCCGCTGATGACCGTCGCCGACGCCACGAACCGTCGGATTCCAAGGCCGGCGAGGCCGTGCGCGAAAGCTACGCTTCAACCGCCACCAATACTTCCATCTCGAGCCGGAAGGCCCGTCGCTCCGTCTGGAAGAGTGGCGGCGTGCCGGTCGTCGTGATCCCCGAGCGACGATCCTCAGTCAGCAAGTCGCCGTCCTTGAGGTCCACGAGCAGCCGAAGGACTCGGAGCCTCAGCTCCGTCCCCATCTCGAACCCGTCCAGGAGCAGGGATTTGGTCGCTCAGTTTGAGAGACCAGGGCCCGCTCGCCGGAGCAGGGCCATGTCCGAGTCTGACGGGTCTCGAGCAGGAGACGAGCGGACCATGGACTTTCCTCCCGTCATTCCTACTCGGTCGTCTTCGTTGTCGGCACCCACGAGCCGAAACCCGTCGAGGACTGCTTCACTAACGACTGAGAGCCTGACAGCCCACAACATGTTTCAAGCCCAAAAAGCCCACCAGGCTTTGCAGACAGTCAGTCGCGAGCTTGACAAGCTGAATGGCCGGAGCCAACAGCCTGGCGCCAGCGACGGCTCCCGCGATACGCGAACAGCGCTGGGCATCTCCCCCATGAGCGTCGATCCCGAACGCGGCCAGCCCACCATCACGGTCGAGCGTGCCGCCCACAACGACAAGAGCGAGACAGGCGAGAGCCCCGCTCACGCTCGCCGCGACCGTGACCCGCACACCACGCCGGTGGACCGGGACGGGGATCCCTTCTTCGGGAAGCGGCTGTCGGTGCAGAACACGCCCTTTTCCGTTGCGTCGGTCGAGACGACGGGGACCTCGCACGCTGAGCTGTCCGAGGCCATGGCCGTCAACATCTACCCCCACCAGAGCAAGTCTGTTGTTCTCGTCAACCACTCGGCCAAGCCGTCCGAGAGCTCGACTGTGGACCAGTACAGGACAGTCGCCGGGATGACCGATAAGAACGCGGTCGTCCCTTCGACCCCGCCGCCACAGTTCACCTTGGGCTTGGGCGACGTCGACTCACCGCTGCGGAACCCCAGGGCCCCGCCCATTCCACCGGCCATCAACTTCATCCCCGCCACCCCGTCGGGTCTGACACCGTCGACAGAGAAAAAGAAGCAGCTGGGTAACTTTTACGAGATCACCGCGCAGAAACCGAGGCGGAGCCTCTCGCTGCTCAGACGGGCCCTGTCCCGGCGCACAGCCGATTACGGCCCCTCTTCGTCCCGGCCGGCCGGGCTTCTGACCCGGACCTTCTCCCTTTCCCGTCGAAGCGGCGATGGCGACGGCTGGCCTAGGCTGAAGCGCCACTCCACCGCGGATGACGCGCTCCCCGACGAGTCGCGGCTGCACCCCTTCTGGCGGCCCGCCTACGCCGACGACTCGGACTCGAGCTGCTCAGACTCCGACGACTCGTACGATGAGTCGGAGTCCGACGACGAAGACCGCACCTACCGCTATCCGCCCATCGACAACCGGCCCTCCCCGCCGCGCCGCAGTCTGAGCACCCGCATCAAGCGCACCTTTTCCATCCTCCCGCAGACGCGCAGGCGCCGCGATCGCTACGACGAGGAAGAGCACTACCCCGCCACGGCCGACGACGCGCCCGACCGCCGCACGATCCGCCGCACCCCGAGCGGAAACTTGCGCGTGATGAAGTTTAGAAGGAGTATGGAGTCGCTCACGAGGGCGCCGGTGGCGGAGCAGGGGGTCGATGGACGCCCGTATACCGCGCCTGCGCACCAGGAGCTGCATAGTGCCGCGGGAGCCGGGAGGTTTCCCCGGTTGATCAGGTCGCTGAGCAACAAGGCGCGGCGGTCGGTGCGTCGGCGGGGGTCGTCGGTTTCCCAGGCGGGAGTGGGCGAGGGCGTGGGATCGGAAACCACCCCAGCCGCCGCACCCGCACCCCCGGCCCCGACAACAGTGACCACAGCAACGACGACAACGACGACGGGCTTCCTCCCCGCCCTGGGCGAGCGGATCAACATCCCGCGGCGGCTGAGCGAGCGGCGCAGGGAACGGCGCACGCAGGAACTGCGCGGGATGATCAGCGCGCCGAGGGAGGTGCGGGATGGCGTGGGGGAGGTTATTAGAAGGGAGTTGAGGGCGGGGGTGCAGCAGGGCTTGTTGGAGCGGGGGCAGGGTCAGCAGCAGCAGCAAGGTCAGGGTCATGAACGCAGCGTCCAGCAGCAGGTGCAGGAACCGCAGGGCCGGCAACAGCTGGAGCGTGGACCAGCACGGGAGCGTGACCTACCGCAGGTGCAGCCGCTGGACCAACGGCCGCAGGGCCAGGGCCATAAGCAGGCGCCGCGACAAGCTCAGACGCAGGACCGCCTGTTGCAGCAGCAGGGTCAGCAGCAGCATCAAACGCAAACCCAAGACCGCAATCTCGCCCAGCAGCAGCATCAGCAGCAGGCTCGCACTCAACAGTCACCTGAACGCACCCGTCTGCAGCAGCAGCAGCAGCAACAGCAGCCGCCGCAGCGAGCCCGGGACCGTCCCCGCCCGCAGGTCCAACAGCAGCAGATCCAGCAGCAGACCCACCAGACCCAACAACAGACGCAGCAGACGCAGCAGACGCAGCAGACGCAGCACCAGACCCCCCCGCGCACCCGCCAACCCCAGCAGAAACAGACGCAGCAGCCCCCGCAGCCCTTCCGCGACCGCGACGCGCTCTACGTCCGCGAGCAGCAGGAGGAGCGGCAGCGGTTGAGGGCGCAGTTGCGGATGGAGAGGGTTGGGCGCGGCTAACGAGTGACTCTACGACCTGGGGGGGTGGTGGGCTGGGTAGGGAGGGCGTCCCCCCCTCCCATAGGTGCATACGGCCCCGTGCGGTGGGTTGGATGGGTGGTTTTGTTTGGCGGGTTGGATGTGCTTGAAGATGATGGGGGGCATGGGTTAAGGGCCTTGCTTGGGAGGGGCGTTGTTTTATGATGGGATGGATGTGGGTTTGGGATGTGATGATGTGGATGAGTATGACGTTACGGTCTCTTTTTTCTGTCTTTTTCTTCGCTTCTTGCTCGCTATATTCTCTTCTTTTTCTTCTTATACGAAGCCATGCGGGGTCATGTCAGTCATGTCGGGCTCAGGAGCCTACTTGGATTTTTTTTAGGGGAGAAGTGGCGTCTTTTGTGTTATTCTGAGGATTTTTGGCATCGGCAAGAGAGGTTGGGATGGGATGGGAGGGTACGACACTCATGATTTCATGACTACGAGCGAATTTTGGTTTTACGATTTCTCTCTCTCCGTTTTCGAGCTCATTTTGAGAGCTGGATAGGAGCAGGGGTGGGAGAGGAAGGGTAACTTGATTATGGCCATGATAAGAGAGGAAATGGGGAGGGACTAGCCCAGGTGGATGGAGATGTTGATGTGATGGGGGTGTGTGTACTGAGTAGGGAGGTGAAAGATAGGTGGTGCGTGGTTTATGTGGCGATGACGATGGTAGCGCAGATAAGAGAAGATTATTCTTTTTTCTCTTTCTATGTTCTGGCCCGATTCTGTGTTTTGCTTTGGTGCCTCAAGACTGATTGATGATGGTTTTTGCTTTTCAGGGCTGACTCTGCGAGCTGAGATGGCTCAGATACCCAGGGTCATTGATCGTCTCAAGCAAGAAGCAGTCTTTCATATCTGCGACCCTGGACCATGCGCAGACGCCAGGCAGTATTACCGCTCCCCAGTCTCTGCAAAAGAGAAAAAAAAATGCATTGCATTTCTCCCAAGCCCTCCTTTTCTATCTTCCCCACGAATGTGAAAGCAAACGCCCCAACGCCCCCGCAACTCCGCCCGTACCAACCCAAGACCTTCAACACACATCCACCCCCCTTCTTAAAACCCTCACCTCTCCCCCCCAGGCGGCCCCCCCGCAAACCCCCCCGGCGGGGGAAACCCAGGAAACCCCCCAGGCGGCGGGGGAAACGGCAACCCCCCCGGCGCACCCGGCGGCGGGAACCCCCCCGGAAAAGGCGGGGGCGGGCCCCCCCTCCCACCCGCGCCAGCCGCACCAAACGGCGGCATCGGAAACGGCGGCGGCGCGCCAGGCCCTCCCGCACCACCACCAGCGGCGGGATTAAACGGCGGCGGGGGAAACGGAAACGGC
Source organism: Staphylotrichum tortipilum (assembly GCA_033296695.1). Lineage (NCBI taxonomy): Eukaryota > Fungi > Ascomycota > Sordariomycetes > Sordariales > Chaetomiaceae > Staphylotrichum > Staphylotrichum tortipilum. Next base: position 10,481 of record MU855742.1, read on the forward strand.
GGTACGCCCGCACCACCAGCGCCCGCGGCCCCCGGAGGGGGCGGGAATGGCGGCATACCAGGGAACGGCGGCATCCCAGGGATAGGGGGCATCCCGCCCACGCCGCCGCCGGGGGGGAGCATCCCTGGAGGGGGGAAATTGGGCATCCCGCCGCCGCCGCCGGGCGGGCCGTGGTGCCCGCCGCGGGGCCCGAGGCCGAAGTTGCCACCGCCGGGCTGGTTGTGCGGGAGCATGGGGTTGGCGTGGGCCTGGCCCTCGGCGGCGTAGGAGGAGGTGATGGAGTCGATTACGGATTGGGCTTTTTCGTGGCCGATTTCTGGGGGCGGATTAGTTAGTTGGGGCACGGGGCGGGACTTGCGCGGGTGTTGGAGGGGGGAGGGTACGTTGGTAGTAGTCGACGACGTTGCGGAGGTGGTTGCGGCCGCTGTTGTGGGCTTTGCGCACGCTCATGGAGTCGTGGGTGAGGTAGACATCGCAGTAGTCGCAGAAGACTGGAGGAGTTAGTTAGGTAGCTGGGGGTGTTTTGGGGGGTGCGATTGGGGGTTAGAGACTTGCATTTCGGCATCTTGGCGGTGGTGGGATCGCGCGAATGGCGATGCGCCGAGATAGGGTGGTTGTGGTGGGTGCGCGGGTGGGCGCTGTGCTCTGCGCGGGTGTGTGTGGTGTGCGATGGTGGATGATGGATGATGAATTGAGCTTGGGAAGAAGGCAGCGAAACAAAAGAGAGCCAAGCTCGCGAGGCTGCGAGGCGACGCGATGGGTGGGGCGCTGGGGAGCCTGCAAGGCTGGGGACAGGGGAGCCGCTCTTTTTTTGCTGTCCTGCTGTTGGCTTGCTGAAGGTAGGCTGCTGATTGGTTGCGACTGAGAGTGCCGCCCCACTGCAGCCAGGGGCAAGCGACAGCTGGCCCTTCTGTGGCCTGCGGTCAGTTACAGCCAGCGCGAGCTTCAATTCCAGGAGAAGGGGAGCGAGATCTCGACCAGTCCACCACACGACCGTCCCATCGGCCACACACACACCACACACCATGGCGCGTCTACGATCGCTGTTGCACCGGGCGTGCAGCCTGCTGTTGCTGCTGGCCGTCGGAGCGCAGGCCCTGAAGTTTGACATCCAGGCGGGCAGCGGCCACGACAAGCACTCGCGCCGCTGTGTCCGCAACTTCGTCTCCAAGGACATGCTGGTCGTCGTCACGGCCATCGTCGACGGCTTCAAGGGGGACGGCATGCAGCTCAACATGCACGTAAGTGCTGGCCAGGGATACACGACCTACTCCAGGAGTCCCAACCACTGACTCTCCTGTGCAGATCTCGGACGCGACGGGCAACGAGTACGGCAAGCCCAAGGACATTGCCGGCGAGCAGCGCACCGTCTTCACCTCGCATGCCGACGCCCCGTTTGACGTGTGCTTTGAGAATGTGCTGACGGGCTGTATGTCCCTCCACCCCAATACCACCCCCCGTGTGCCGGTTGATGTACTGATTTCGTGGTGCTGCAGCCCGCTACGTCGAACACCCCTACCGCCACATCGAGCTCGACATCGACATCGGCGCCGATGCCAAGGACTGGTCCGCCATCCAGGCCACCGAGAAGCTCAAGCCCGTCGAGACGGAGCTGCGCCGCATCGAGGAGATGGTGGCCGAGATCGTCAACGAGATGGACTACCTGCGCACCCGCGAGCAGACCCTGCGCGACACCAACGAGAGTACAAACAACCGCGTCAAGTGGTTTGGTTTTGGCACCACGTTCTTGCTCATCGGGCTGTGGGCCTGGCAGATCATGTACCTGCGCGCCTACTTCCGGTCCAAGCACCTTATTTGAGGGGGGCCTGGAAGCGAGGGTGACTGGTGCTTGGGAGAGGGGGCTAGACTGGCGACGGGTGACTGGCGGCTGGCTTTACACGGGCGGGCTGGCGTTTTGCATGAACTGTTACGCGCGCGAGCATGGGATACGATCTGTACTGTATATGGCTTGTCTCTTTTGGGGCGGATGAAAATGGGTTGTGTTGGGGGCATGCGAAGGGGAGAGTGTGTGTCTGGCATCATCTCGTGAGAGCGCGTGTGTGCCAGCAGCCCCCTTTGGTCCATGATAATGCAATTCGCCGTTTCTGGTTTCCAACTCCAACCGCAGCACTTGACGGCCATCCAGGGGACCAATCGACATAAACAAAGCACAGATCCCCCCCGTCTCGGCGCGGCAAGACCCGGCAGACGGACCCGGGCCCCCACAGGCTTTTCGGCCTCGGCCCACCCCAACTCGCGCCAAGCACGCCCTCCGGCTCCCGGCGCGGCTCTCACCCCAAATAAACTTTCTTGACCCGAGACTTGCTGAATTAGTCAACTCCCGATCTCCCACCAACCTCCCTCCCCAACGGCAACCCCAGAAAGTAAACGCCAGAAGCATGGCCTCCCTCCGCCCCGCGACCCGCGCCCTCGCCCGCGCCATTTCCCGCCCCCTCTCCTCCCCGCTCCTCCGCCTCGCGCCCCGTCGCTTCGAGAGCTCGTCCTCCCCCTCCGACCTGCCCGGCCGCGATCTCGAGGTCGGCGAGCTCCAGGGCGCCAGCTTCAAAATTGAGCCGCTGCGCCGCGTGGGCGAGGACCCGGCGACCATGCGCGCTCGGTTGCTTTGTACGTCTTCTTCCCGGCTCCCCGGCTGTCATGGCCTGCGCGGGGTTGTTCACCCACCTTGCCGTTCCCTCGGCGTCACTCAATCCCACCTACTTGCCCCCCATCCATTGCCCTCCCCCTTCTCCCCCAAACAGACACACGCCCACCCACCGCCGCCCCCTCCAACCCTCCCCAACAGAAGTCCATGCTAACGTGTGTGCGTGCGTGTGTGTGTGTGCGGCAGACCAATCCCGCAAGCGCGGCACCCTCGAGTCCGACCTCCTCCTCTCCACCTTCGCCTCCACCCGCCTCGCCTCCATGACCCCCGCCCAGCTCACCGAGTACGACCTCTTCCTCGACGAAAACGACTGGGACATTTACTACTGGGCGACCCAGGACGAGCCCTCTGGCACCCTCTCCCAAACCCAACAAACACAACCCCCATCGGGGGAGAAGAAACCAGGGAGTGTGGACACAGCAGCGCAACAATCCCCCCGCCCCGGCGAATGGGCCCAAACCGTCGGCACCTTCAAGCCGGCCTACCGGCCGGTGCCGGCGCGCTGGGCGGGGAGCGAGGTGCTGGCGCTGTTGAGGGAGCACGTCGAGTCGCGGCGGGGGAGTGGGCGGGGGGGGATGGGGTTCATGCCCGCACTGGAGGAGTACAAGATGTAATGTCTTCTTGTGTATTGTGGGTGTCGTTGGATTGGGGGTGTGGGGGGATGCGCATTGGTTGGGCTGGGGGGGGTGGGTGGTGGGGTGGAAGGATTGCGAGAATGGGGACAAATGGGTGGAAGAGAGCGGGAGTGAAGACCAGGGGGTAAAGGAGGGGAGGAAACGCAAGGGCTACGTACTACTACGGGGCATGGAGAGGATGTGCAGAGATGAGCTCAGAGAAGGGGAATTGGCTGTAAGATGCGTTTGTAACTGGTTGTACACTATTTCACGGCAAAAACGACAGGACAAGGCTATCAGGCTGGGTGCTCACACGGCCAATAAAACTCCAAAGGGGGGGGGGGGGGGGACGGAGGGAACAGACGGAGCAGATATGGTATCGTTTTGGTTGTGTCTCGGTCTCGGTCTCTTGGTCACCCCCTCTCTGTCTGTGCGCCCCAGCAACAGATCCACGCCCTTTGCCTTTGTCCATCCACACCGAGTAGGCTTGTAGGTTGGGATCTCTGTCCTCCTCCGAATGCCTTCCGACACCCAAGAACCTCATGAAGAGGCAAGAAAAAACGCCGCCCATGAAGACACCGCACCAGCATGCCACCACCCGCCCACCAACCCACCCCGAGCACAAGCAAGTAATCAAAAGCCAAATCATCACATCATTCATTCCCCTGCCTTCCACCCCCCCTTCCAACGTCACAAACCCCGCTCACCCCCCCTCGGGCGGCAAAATCCTCCCCAAACTCCTCAACACCTCCTTCAAGCTCACCGCCCCTACCCCCACCGCCTTCTTCTCCCTCCCCTCCCGTTCCTTTAACCTCTTCGCCCCCAGCGCGAGCACCACATCCGCCTCCCTGTTCGCCGTCACCACCCGCCCGCCCAATTTATGCACCCCGTCCGCCAAGCAATCCACTTTGAACTCGAGCGCGGCCTGGGCGTTCTGCAGCCGCGAGCGGGCCTGCCTGCGGAAGGAGGAGAAAGAGGTTTCCGGGTTGGTGAGGGCCGTGAGGATGGCGGCTTCGGAGGGGGAGAGGAGGGCGGGGTTGGGGAGGGGGGATTCGCGCGGGTCTGGCGGGTCCGAAGAGGGCGGGTAGAGAGGGGGGACGAGCGGGAGGGGGGTGGTGAGGGATTGCCAGGCTTTTTTTTCGGCTTTGAGTCTGGGGGGATGTAAGTATGTGGTTATGGTTGAAGGGGATGAGGAGGGCTAAGAGGCATACCTCTCGATCTTGGCCTCGAGCATGGCAATCTTGGTATCGTAGTCAACATTCCGCGGGTTCGGCTGCAGGACCACGGGGACGGGCGGCTTGGGCTCGTCCTCACGGGAGAACCAGTCGGAGAACTCAGAGCGCGCGCCAAAGTCCTTGAGGAGCTGGTCCTGTATCGCGCGGGCTGTTCAAAAACACCAGGTTAGCACGCCATCCCCTCCCATCAAACCCGTTCCTGTTCCACTTACCCCCCAATATCGCACTCGACCCCCTGCTCCCATGCGGCGGCTTCTCGCTGAGCGCCCGCTCACCACACCATATCAACAACTGCTTCATCCGGCGGGGCTCGCTCAGCCCCTCGGGCGCGATGTACTTGTGGAACTCGGCCGTGTCGATCTCGCGGTGCGGCAGCGCGCTCTGCCCGTTCTCGATCAGCGAGCTCGCGCGCCGGCCGCGCATGCCCAGGCTGCTGCGCCGGCCGCCGGCGCCCGCCCCGCCCTTCTTGCGGAACTCCTTGTTGCGGTTGATGATGGGCGTGTCGCTGAAGGGCAGCGCGATCATCTGGGACTGCGAATGCGGGTGCGCGTTGGGGGTGGCTTCCTGCTGGTCCTCCATCTCGTCGTCCTCCTCCTCGTGCCCTGTCCCGTTTCCTTGTTGTGCTGCGGCGCCCCGTCTTTGTTGTGGCTTTTTTTCCACCACCGGCTCACGTGTTTTTCGCCGCGTCTTGGACTTGGGCACAACCAATTCCTCCTCCGGCGGCGGCGCATTGTCCGTACTTGACTTCCTCTTTGCTGTCCTCCTCGTTGCTGCCGGTGCTGCTGCCGCCGCCGTACCCCGGGATCGCGCAGGTGGTGGTGGCGGTGGTGGTGTCGGTTCCGGCGGGGGCGGGGGCGAGGCGCGCCGTCGTGCGCCCCCCTTCGGCGGTCTCCCCACGCTCTTCTTCACCACTGGCGCAGGCTCTTCATCGTCCTCCTCCGCGATCGGCGCCGTCTTGACCCGCTTCGACCCGCGCGTGAACAGAAAGTCGCCATCCTGCTCGTCAAAGACGGCCGGGGGCGCGGCGGCGGACGACGACGACGGGTGATCCGCGTCCGAGGCGGCGTCCTTCCTCTTCCTCCCCCTGGCGCGTGACGACTGTGGCTGCGACTGCTCCAGCTCCTGGCTGCTCGGCAGCGGGCGCGAGGGCAGGAGGGGCAGCGACGACGTGGTACCGGCGAGGCGTTTACTGTGGCGGCGCTCCGGCTGGTTGCTCATGCTCAAGACTTGTAGCGGGTGGCGGGTCTGGACAAGAGTAGTCATGGATGATGGCGGGGCGGTGGGCGCATGAATGCGGCGGTCGTCGGTATTTTTTTGCTTCGTCGTCGGCTGGCTCGCTGGCTCTGGCTGCGCGGGCTTGCGAAAAAGACGGCCGGGTCGCGGTCGGATCGCGGTCGGGCGATGCTCCGTGTGACGGCCAGCCAGGCCCCGAGCAAAAATCGCGGTTGTGTCGCGTCGCCGTCAATTCGGTTTCGATTTCTTCGCGGGTTCGGTGTGCGATCTGTCGGTTTCTGCAGGCGGCACGATGCAAGGGGGGCGAGTGCGGGACGACGCGTCGCCCCTCGAATATTCGGGCCCGGGCGCGGGGGCAGGTTGGGTTGTTTCGCGTTGTCGAGGCCAGAAGGGTCCAAAATGCAGACGCGGCTAAGAGATGCTGACTTTTGGAGCGGCGAGAGGGATTCGTCCGGGGGGCATCACCAGCTACCAGCTACGGTGTAAAGTGGGCTGCAGGCGGCGGCATCGCGACGGAAGCAACGCCCAGGTTTGTTTATTCGCGAGCCGCAGAATGTGGCTGATGGCGCTCGGGCCACAGCTTACATGGGTGGCTGCGCGCGATTGGCCCCGCCCTGAGCTGCACCACGAGGAGGCTGCAATTGGCTGTGATGATGCAATCAATGACAGCACTGCAACTTGAGTCAACATGGGTTCTGATGACTCGGGCGAATGTGCGGCTGGAGCCAGAATCAGTACACAATTGGAATTAGGATGTTCTATCTCGCATGTAGGCACATCTCTCCCGATACCCAGTCCATACAGGTGAGAGCTGGAGAGGCATTGAGGGGGCTGTCATGAGTTCAAGCCAAGGACCGCTCGCTGGCTGGTATCCTCCCTATCATCTCCTCCCGGCTCAACAACACCTAAGACATTGTGATAGACAGATAGTTCAACAACCAATTCAACGCTGCACATACCTACATACATACATACATACCTACCTACCTGGGTGTTCTCCCAATCCCGCCTGCTATCAGTCCCTCAGCCAGTCAGTCACCCCCAAAACACAATTCCCGCCAGCCAGCCCGCCCACAAACGCCCTCGTTCGTTTCCTCCCTTGATTGTTTCCTCCCGCCGTCCATATCATTTCATTCCCCTCCCACACTCCATCCCATCCATCCACCCTCTCACATGCCCCACCATAATAGTCCAGTAAAAAAACGGTAGGAAGAAAAAACTCAGCAAGCCGAAGAGAAGAGAGAGACGGACAGAAAGGGAGAGCGAAAGAACAAAAACACCAACATCCTCGAGACAACAAGAGACAGAAAGAGAAATCAGTTACACCGCACTCTCCCTCCCCATCGATCCACCCACCCCCCAACCCAAATACGCCACTTTCAATGTATGCCTTCCTCTTACCACTACCACCGCCGCCTCCTCCCCGCCCACTCCTTGCTCAAGTAGCAGATACTACCGGGCGAGGAGGAGAAAAAAAGAAAGATGGTGTGCGCAGGCCCTCGCACACCACCATCCTACACCACCACCATAAATAAGATAATAAAAATGTAAGCAAAAGACGACCCGTTTTCCCCACCACCAACCAGCCCCCCCGGCCATAGAACAGACGAAGACGAGGACGACCGCCCCGCCCCACCAAAATAAACAACCCCGGCCAAGCCTGGCCCTTGGACGCCGGTAGGTAAGAGAGAGACAGAGCTAGATAGAAAAGGAAGAGAAGAGGGAGGAAAAGGAAAGAGAGAGAAGAACAACGGCCGCGCCACCACCAACACACTAGTTATACAGCCTAGTCCTGCCTCCCGAAAACAAAAAGCGAAAGAAAGTGGGAGGGAAGAAGAAGAAAAAGACGCAGAAAAATTACGACGGAAATCACCATGGAACCGCCCCCCACCACCCATCCCCACCCCGCCCCCAAAACGCCTGCGTCCTCCCCTACGAGAACCGCCGATCCATACTCTGCCCGGCCATCACCGGCGGCGGGCCCGCCATGCCATACGGCACGCCGCCCATGGCCCCCGCACCAAACGGCTCCATCGGCGGCGGCGCGGCCATGTACGCCGGGTGCAGGCCCTGCTGCTGCGTGACGGGGCAGTCCTTGTGGGCGAGCAGCAGCGTCTTGAGGTTGACCACCTCCTCGCGAAGGGCCGTGATCTGCGAGGTGAGGGACTCGTTCTCGGACGAGAACATCTCCACTTTGGTTTGGAGGTTGGCGAGCCATTGCTTTTTGCGCTGGCGGCATTTGAGGGCGGCGACGCTGCAAGGAATTAGTTTCAGGTTTTTATCGTTGTGCTGTAAACAAAAAGCGATCCAAAAAAAACGCACCGGTTCCGCTCCAGGAAATTCTTCCGCTTCTCTTCGTCCGTCATCTTCGACTTGGACCCGCCGACATCATCCCCGCCCATGTCCTGGCCGTCGTCGTCCGAGTGGTCCATGTCCATCTCGTTGCTGCTCATCGACCCCGACGTCCCGTTCGTCCGCGACTTCTTGGTCGCCGGCGCCTTGGCCGGCGGCTCGTCCGCCTTGCGCCGCGCGTTGGCCGCCGCCGGCCCGCTCGTCGAGTTGCGCTTCCCCCGCGCCCGCGTGTTGGGCCGCGCCGACTCGCTCTCGTCCGACCCCGCGCTGCCCTCGCTGACACCCCGCACCGAGCTGCCCGTGAGCGACGCCGCCCCGTTGGTCTGCGGCGACATGTTGACCGACTGCGACGCAGGCGCGGCCGCGGCGGTCGAGCGGGTGTGGGACTGAGACGGCGGCATCACGGGATACTGCTGCACCGCGGGCGGTGGCTGGGTGGTGTTGCGGCCCTGCGCAAGCATAAAGAGGCCGTTGGCCGCGTCGTTATCGTGGGGGTCAAAGGGACCCGTGGGAGGATTGGGTTCCGCCTTGAGCGCTGCCTGGCCGCCGTTGGCCATCTCCTGCGGCTGGGATGTGGGAGCAGCGACCGGCTGGCTGGTGGCGGCCTGCTGCTGCTGCTGCTGCTGCTGCTGGGCCTGCTCGCGCTTGGCGGCGGCAGCACTGACGGCGGTGCGGTGAAAGTCGATGGTGCCGGGCGTCGCGGCCGGACCGCCCGTGATCTGCGAGAATATGGCCTGAGAGTTGGGGCTCGGGACAGGGAACATGGACCCGCTGCCCCCGGGCGTCAGGCCAGTGCGGAGCGACGACTCGTTGGGCGTCGGGAAGCCGCCGCGGATGTGGTGCGTGTCGCCAAAGTAGTCGTTGGTCGGGCCCGACAGCATCGCAGGACTTAGCGGGCCAGTGCGCAGGGAGCCGCCTCCCCAGGCAAACGGCGTGTTTCCCGGGAGGAGCGACGAGGGGGATGTGAGGGCGGCCACGGAGGGCAGCTTGGTGCCGCCGGGTGTTTCGGGGGGTGCGCTGCCGAAGGACTGCTCGAAGGGGTTCGGCTCGAGGCTCAGCGACCCGGCGAGCGGGTTGTTGAAGTAGTCGGGGCTGTTGGAGCCGGGCTGCTGCTGGTTCGGGCGCGGCGGCGGGGCGAGCGGTTTGGACACCTCGGCAGTGGTCGACTTGTTGTCCGCGTTGTTGTTGGAGTTGGAGGGAGCGTCGCGCTCGACGACGGATGGTGGTGGGTCTGCACACCCCCCAAGGGTCAGCAACAGGGTTGGCCAAAAGCGAAGGATTTGGTGACGGCGGCGACAACAATGGCACCAGCGACGGCGACGACGACAACAATGACAACACCACCCCAACAGGCGGCGGCACTAGAAGCAGTGACGACAATGCAGGAACGGTTGGACAACGCTCACCTTGGCGGGGTGGAGATGGGTTGTTGGCTTGTTTGGGTGACTTGGACGCACCTCGGGCAGCGACTCCTCCAGCGGGTTGCCCCATGATGTCAATCGAAATTTGGCGGGCGCCTCCCGTCTGGTGCGTGGGTGTGTCAAGGCAGTCTTGGGGGACCTCTGTTGAATCGGCTGGCGGGCTGGGGGAAAAACACACGACAAAAATACGATGAGGTCACAGAAACACAGAGCCCATAAAAAGGGAGGCTCTACGCTCTGCTGCGGGACCTTAAATAATAGGCTTGACGTCGTTTGTTGGTCGTGGATGCGTGGATAGGTTGCGCTGGGACGTGGGCGGGTGGTGCGTGGTGTGTGTGGTGTGTGCTTGGGGTGCAAGCGGGAGAGAGAGGTCGAGACCGAGAACGGGGGGACGACGTCAGGTATGACGTTGGGGAAAAGGAATGGCGCAACTGGGAAATAAAAAAAATGGGGTAGCCGTGTGGGGCCCGGGTCTGAGAGCCAGCCAGTACCAGCGCGCGAGACCAGCCCGGTTTGCAGCACCCAGCCAATCCCAGCCCGCAGAGCCCAGGCCAGCCCAGCGCCCTTCAGGGTCTCTCTCCTGGACTGTGTCCTGTTTGGTGCGCAGCACCCAGATCGCTCGCTCGATGGCCTGCCTCCTGTCTGCCAGCCTGCCTTGCCATGGAGGAGGGGGGAAAGGGAGGGCAGAACAGGCCAGAAAAGGCCAGACCAGGAAAGGGGGCAGGCAGGCAGCCAGGCAGGAATCAACATTCGGAGAGCGGGCATGCCTGGGACCGGCAGCCAGACAGACAATTACAAAGCAAACGCCGAGGACGTGTTTTGCTCGACTCCCTTCCACCCTCGTCCCGTTTTTGTTTGACGTCAAGCCCTCGCGTGCCCCTCCCTCTGAAGCACGCGTCGTCTCTTTCCTCTGCCCACGTCTTTCTCCCCCGACGAAAACCCAAAAGCCACGACACTGCACGAAATGTTCGTCTGCTGGGCACGCGCATGCAGCCCGGTCGACTGTGCCTTGCGGCCGCATCGCCAGCTCTGCCCATGCGGAATTGGCCCTGCCAAACTGCGGCCCAGAACTCGTGCTTCTTTGGATGACTGGATGGGGGGGTTCCCCCTGTGGCCAGCAGCAGCCGGTGGGGCACACCAAAGAAGGGCTTGTGGGGCTGCCCCGTGCCGCGCACTGTGTGAGATTGACCCGGGCAAGAGCCAGACCAAGACTTTTTGCACCCCACGGCCCGCTGCAACTCTTGGGTTCTTGCGAGGAGGAACAGCGAGCGAGGACCTCAGAGGGGGCAAAAGGGACTCAAACCAGAACCAGAACCAGAACCAAGCAATGGGGTTCCAGTTCCGGCAGCCCCTGCATGTTGTCTCGGTCCATCAGCCGCTGTCCATCGCCAAATCGCAAGCTGTTGTTTCAAACATTGGCCCTCAAGGAAAAGCAGGCTGGCATGCATCGTCCCCATCCCCACTGGTATGCCACCACGCCTTGGAATCTAGGCTAAATGCGGCCCTTGCCTTTCTTGCGTGGTGGTCTAGGCTACTGTTTGCATCGAGACTTGCAGACTTGCATCGATGGTGTTCCCCACGGAAACGGAATGCACATCCAACGAATCCTCGAGCCTGCTTTTCTGCTGCCCGCCTTACCGCCGCCTCCGTCGCCGCCGCCGCGATCGAAATCTCTTTCCATCGTTGGTACGGGGTCAACCTCCGGATTTCTCATCACCCCCCTATTCCAGTTTCCAGTTCCCAGTTCCCCAAGTTCCTTCGCCGCCATCCGATAGTTTCTGTTCCAGACGCCCTTCACACCAAGGCGTCTGGGGGCTCGGTTCAGCTGAGCCGACGATACGAGCCCCCTATCGCGCCCCCGGAGCGGTCCAGGATCGATCGAAACCCATAGCACGGCCTGGGCCTGCACCTCACCGCCGAGGGGGCCAAAAAACCGGGCCACACCAACCGTGGGAAACGACAAACAAAAAAAAAAAGACAGGGTGGTGGTGGGTGGTGGTCTTGCTGTGGCGAATCGATTTCCAAGCCCCCCATCGAATCAGGCGCGCCGGTTCGCGTTTCTGGCCGTCCTGGAACCAAGCCGGTGCAGGGCAGGGAAGATTGCGTCAGAGCAGCAGAGGCACAATGTGCAATCTGACAATCTTGTGTCTTTCCGCGCGAAACGAAGAGCTTCCGCCCACCAGCTAGCGGAGCCCCAATGTTTTTCCCCCCCCGCGCTGGCATGATCCCTGCAGCCAGGTGGGCGGGCACCGAGCTTCGCAGGCAAGCAACGCGTGCCCCCTCGATGCCGCGTTTGCCTGGCGCCGGGGTTAGCTACGGGGGACTCGCGAGCTCAGCTGGGCTAATTCTGCGATGGGCTTTTGCAAGATGGCCATCATTGCATTTCGCTTGTCGGCGGGATTGGGAGGCGGGGAAAGCAGCAAGCCGCGTCGAAAAGGGAGGGCAGAGACGACGCTTTCCGGGACATTCCTAACAGCGATGACGTAACCGGGAATACGGGGTGGGTGATGGAAGTGCTGTCTCAGCGGCGACCATGTAACCCAACGGTTTTTCTCACTGTGGGGGTCCCCACGCACGGTCCACGGCATCCCCTTCGACGAACACGACTCACGAACCTCCCGCCCGTTCCCAGCCAGAAAGAGGTCCTTTGATGGCCGTTTCCAATCGTCAGGTTGCAGAGATGGCACTGAGCACGAGACTCGGTCCTGCCGGATCGGGGGCGGTTGGGGGTAGGTGTTGAGTCAAACCAGCCCCCCCGGTGCTCGCGGCTCTTGGGGGCAGGCAACCCCTATGACGCACTTTTTGACCAGCGGGGGATGGGGCTTTGCTTTCGCGAAAATTGGCATTCTCCCAGCAGGCGGGTTGCCAGCCGCGCCACTTTTTGGGGGCCACAATTCAGCAACACCACCTCTCCCTGCCTCCTGCTTGCTGCTGTCCCCACAAACCAATCCCAGAATACGGATACACAGCATCCCATTCCGCAGCTCGCTTCGCTCGACGCTGGCAAGTTCCCGGCACCGATTGGCTGGTGGGGAAAGAAGGGGGTTCTGTTTCTGCATGGTTCGTTCCCAGCAGGCCGCGAATGGGGTCACTAGCGGAGAGGGGCGGCTCGTTATTAGCCAGCCGCTAGGGACCGCCACGCGACTGAGTTTGTTGTGGAGAGAAAGGCCCTGGAGAAACGGATAGTTTACCCCACTGCTGGGGAGAAGGGGATGCGGATGCGGGTGGTGGGATTCCTTGCCTAATTGAGACAAGGAGGGGACGGTGGTGGTGGTTTGGCGGTGTCGACTTCAGCGAAGGTGAGTTTGGAGTGAGGCATCTCTCTCCTGTCAACATTGCTCAGACGTTGGACGAGCCTCAAGCTCAAGGGACATGTAAAGTCTTTCGCTGGATCTGCCGGACTCCGGCGCAGCATCTGCTCTTCCTGCCACGCAGTCCTATGTATGCCTGCGAATAACCAATCCAAGGATATAACATTGCCATTGCCCCGTTGACATGGCAGGGCGGTCTACCGTGTAGATCTGGGCCATGATGATCTTGTGCATTGGCAGCGATGATAAGAGTTAAGGCAGAGGCACAGAGAGAGTCAGGGCATGGCGTCGGCAGATGCGGCTTAATGCGTGGGATTAATGTCTCGGGTACTCCTTCCCTTGGCCATCTTGACCCTTCTTGCCCCATCTCGATCAGGCCAGAGCAAATCTTTGCCGAGGATTGGCATCGAGTCGCGGCCAATCATGCATCCGCCTCTTTGCACACCGAGAGATGTCTCTCCCAACGATCAACCACGAGCAGATCTCACAGCTCTGCGGATGGAGAGAGGCCGAATCTGCCATCGCAGAGCCCCAAAATGCAGCCGAAGGAACCCGCCAGAGCGACCATCCCCCAACCGCGACCGAGGGGTGCCAAGCCCTGAGCGCCAGGCTGCATCGCGCCAAACGAGGCGGATGTCAATCACAGCAAGCAATCGAGGTCAAGCCAAGCCAGCCACGCGATGCGATATGCAGGACTCCGACGAGCTGCGGGCGAACAAGCACACGAGGACCCGCCTGTTGGCTTCTCCGCACCCGAGAAAATGCCTTCAGCCCTGCCAGCGTACACAGTAGAGCCAGCAGGGGCATCTTTGAGCCGCCTTACTGCCCCTCTTCGGCGAGGCTCTGCTCGGTCTCGTCGGTCGCGTGTCGCAGGGCGGTGCAGCGCGCTAAGAAGAATCTGGCACCGAGCACAACCACCAAGGCACGACTGTCCGAATCCGCTGCCTGAAGGCTGAAGACCTGAAGACACGATGCAGGATATAAACACTGGGCTCGACGACGAGATGGTGACGTTTTGGCATCGGCTCTGGCATCTTCTGGACTGCCATCTGAGTTGAGTGACGGAACTGTTACTGGACTCCCTAGCACTCGCACGCAACACCACAGTAACATCACACCCAAGCAAGCACCTGGCAACTTACAACATGGCCGAGGCAAAGGGAAAGGCCGCTGAGACCCCCCCAGAGATGCCCCCCGACACCTTTCCGGCCGACGAGGCCTTCTCGATAGACCGCATAACGGTCAGTCTAAACCCACCCATGCCACCTAGAACCCATCCTAACCTCGAGTAGGACCATGTCACCCTCATGCGCCGCTTCCGCCGCATCATCCAGGACGCCCAGTCCCCAGGCCCCCACGCCAACCGCTTTCCTGTCCCGCCCCGTCCTCTCCTGGTTGAGGCCGATGCCGCGGCCTGGAGGGTGCAAGCGCTCCTGATGAACGCCGAGGTCCGCTACGCTCTGTACCTTCGCCTCCTTGACGAATGGGTCGCCGCGAACAAGAGCGCCGCCAAGGATCCTGGCAACTGGCCACTGCCACCCTGGTAGGTCATTGATTTGGTTTGATTACTGATTGGTTATCCCGATATCTGATTGTATTTGAATCATACACAGGGACGTCGCCATCCTCTTCTACACCCACCTTCTCATACCCCTCTCCTTCGCCGACGACATCCCCAGGATCTACCCGCACCTCTGGGACGCCAAGATCGAGTTCCCTCTGGCCCGCCTAGCTAGCTGCCCACCCCACGTCGTCGACGCTTTCTCGCGCGCCGAGTGGACAGAGCGGTACCCGGATCACCCATACCAGGTCATCGAGTTCACGCCCAGGGGCGACCACGCATATGTGGCATATGTGGCCCCCAGCGGCGCCCTCAACATCCACGGATACCGCTGCCACTCGGAGCCGTGCTCCCGCACCCACACCACCGGCCGCTACATCATCCCCATGGCCATGTGGTCCGAGTACCGTATGAACAGGGGCCGCGTGCAGTGCCCGGCCTGCCAGACCGTGTGGACGAGCTACCCTACCCCTTATATCGCCAACTTCGCCTCCGTCTACGCTGTCCACACCAAGGCCGCCCTCGGCGCCACCCCTTTCCCGCTCTGGGAGAAGCCCCTACGCCAGCTCGGCCCCGGCGGCTTCATCCCCACCGTGCTCGACCTCATCGACGCCGACCCCGTCGGCAACTCCCCCTTCAACGTGGCCGCGCAGCTGCGCTACCAGCGCTTCCTCCAGCTCATGGAGTCCTCGTCCGTCCCGGTCCTGGTCCCGACCATCGACATCGACCTCTTCTGGCACACCCACCAGCTCCACCCGACCGCCTACGACGCCTACTGCAAGGCCCACATCGGCCGCCGCGTCTTCCACGACGACGCCATCGCCCAGTCCCCGCGCGCCGACGCCCAGTCCTCCACCGCGACCGCCTGGGCCCACCGCTACGGCCACGCCTACCTCGACCCCGCCTCCGCCAGCAAAGCAACCCTCATCCAAAAGACCAAGGCCGCCAAGGCCGCCGCCGAGGCCAAGAAGCCCATCCGCCTGGCAGCCTTCGACGCCGAGCACGAGCACGTCAACACGGCCGTCGGCACCGCCGCCGTCCGCGTCACAGCCGCAGCAGCCACCTCCACAGCCGCCACCGGCGCCGTCGCCCGCCTCGACCGCGAGATCTCCCTCCTCCAGCGCGAGGCCGCAGTCATCCGGCCCCTCCTCTTCGTCCCCGGCCCGTCCAAACATGTCGGCCGCTTCCGCCTGTACTCGTCCCGCGCCAAAGTGCAGCGCGCCTCCCTCGCCGCCGAAGAAGCCGGTGTCGTCCTCGCGCGCGACGCAAAACGCGCCGGTGACCTCGCCGCCGCCACCGCCGCGCTCAACGACGCCCGCGCCGAGCAGCAGAAATGCAACGCCGCCTGGTCGGCCGTGCAGGCCAACCGTCTCGCGCTGGCCCGTGCCATCGACGGCGAGGTGACCCAGGCCGAGGACAAGCTGCGGCATGTCTCGAAGTCACCCCCGCCGCGCCGCACGCCCGGCGGCGGCCCGATGGCGAGCGTCGTGGGGAGTGAGGCGACGCCAGCCAAACCGATCGTCGGTGTGGCCTACCCGCGGGGAAGTGTCCGCAACTGGCAGGATACGTGGTTGGCTTCCAGAAAGCCGATGCCTAAGGGGCATATGGACGCGTTGAGAGGGGAGGGGGTGCCCGGCGCGAGCGTGAGTGCCGGCAGCCCCGGGGGGGGTTGGTCGTGGGCGTCGTATGGGTTTGGGTTTGAGGCGGGCGGGTGG
>MU855743.1:0-26445 GCA_033296695.1 Staphylotrichum tortipilum
AGTATCGCTGCGCGAGGCGGGCGACGGCACGCAGCTGAGGGACGCCGAAGAGGGCGAGGACAATGCAGGATGAAGGGGGCCAGGTGGGAACGGGGGGAGCGGGGGAGCGAAGGAAATGAGGAGGCAGGGACCGAGCGAAGCCGATGTGGGAGGGAGAAAAGTAGAGAGTACAAGAAAGGGACGTCGAAGAGGGAGGGGCTCTATTTATGCGACGTGCCCGGCAGGGCCGTGCGAGGACGCGAATCTGACGGAGCGCCATACCTGATCGGGAGGGCCGCTAAACCCGGCGGGTGCGACAGTGAGTTCTGCAATACAGTACAATGCTGGTTCGTATGTTGGCGCGAGACTTTTGACAGCCTACGAGTTCTCGGCGGCGTTCCAGCCCAATCACCCGGAATTACGATATTTGGATTCCCTGCCCAATGACATGAAACTATATTGGGACTCGTTCCCGCCCGTTGGTGAACCCCCTATCGACCCGAATACCCCGACGTATCTCGCAGGGTTGTGCCACTGCGCTTGTTGTCCAATGCAACTGCTCTGGCGGCCCCAGGGATCTTGTCGATATCCACCCCGGGATGTTTAAGTTGCTCCGGCGTGGTCCTGGGCGGCCGCGCGTTTCCCCTGGCGCTACTATGACAACAGCGCTTACATCGGGTGGCTGAGAAGTTGGGGACGTCCCGAGACACCTTGGCTTTTCATAGTCGAGTCTTGTAGCCTCGAGCTCAGCAACGCCACAGCACCATATGGCACTCTCAGGTCGGGATATCTGACAGTTTGAGGCCCGACGTAATTACGCCACAGATACGCGCTCGTTGCACGAGGGTAAATTGGGCGACATACAAATATCTCTTGACGCCGGAGGTCATTGTGCAGATCCGGATTTCCTCTCTTGGTTCTCACAGAATGTCGGAGATACCTCTCTCACTCTTCTCAAAGTCGTATCCAGTCCGTTTGAGGCCAAGAGGAACCGCGGCATGTCACCGTTCCCAAGCGGCCTCGTCCTCTCAAAAAACGAGGATGGGAGCTATCGACGGCTAGGTCTCGTTTTCTACAGTGCGTCAACATTGATTCCTTGGGAAACAGCTAGTTACCCTGAGGCTGGGATAAAGGGCGATGTGTACCAGATAATTGCCAACCAAGCCCAATGTTTACGAAATAACTGTCTTCTGTCCCAGCATACCTGCCTCACTTGTGCCCTCGTTTCGTGGGTTTCTTTTAACCCAATGACTGCTGAAGGACCTCGTCGCCATCCCCTCTGCGTTGTGTGAACGCATGAGATGCAAAATCCGATTCAAGATGTTCCCATCAGCGAGGCTCGAGGAAGCGCGGCACGCCGATACTTGCCGGCTCTCAACTTGGCGACCACAAGTTCTACTACATCCCGGGTTGAACTTCCAGTATGTTGGTTCAGGCCACTTGTACTTTTAATGTTGTCAGGCAAGCGAGAGTTGAACAAAAGAAAACTTGGATTAATTATTACCAATTAATTAATTCGTTAACATTGCCTCAGAGCCCCATCATACATTTTATCCTCCTCACACTCCGAGGCTCCGTCGCCGGCCGATGCCACCGTCGACGAGATTTGGACGGTCCGGTCGACATGGATGTAGAGCAGCTCCTCGTCGCCCTCCTTGCGGGGCTCGGTGAGCACCTTGCTGTTCCACCGATTCTGCTGCGAAAGCACGTTGGATTTGGTCCCCTCGGGCGGCGAGGCGTGGACGCTCGTTGCGCCCTTGGCCAGGTTCACGAACAGAACCCGGAACATGGGAATCGCCTGGGCGATGATGGTGACGGCGGGCTCCAGGAAGTTGAAGATGGACATGAACACCATGAAGTCTGCTCGGAAATCAGCCTATGGTACTGTACGGGGTGTCGTGGGGGGAGATCCGTGAAGGTGACATACGAAAATTGTTGTCTGTGTCCTTCAGTTGAAAAAAGGCGCGGAAGATGACAATGGTGCCTGTGATGGCCCCCATGCTCATGGCAAGAGTGAGGCCGATCTTTTCTCGTGTGTCCAGCAGCAAATTCCGGATAATGAACCAGGGGAACAGCGCGAGCAAGACATCGATGACGCCACCGTACACTACGGCTATTAGTCAGCGCACAGGCTTCCTCAAGCCGAAGACGGGGTTCGTACCAATTGTTGCACCACCGAGGTACTGAAGGTAGATGTAGTTCATGCAGTTCGGATGCGCAGGGCGGTACATCCTCCGAGGATCGCTGCAAGCGGGGACCCAGATCGAAATCATACCGGGGATGAGAACCAGGTTGGCCGTTACTATGACGAACCAGAGGAAGTACTTGAGGTAGCGGTTGCGAACGATTCGCAACAAGGTGATTGCAAAGGAGACCTTGGACCAGGCGGTAGCGAGGGTCGTCATTGCAGTCTCGGTGTTCTGAAAGAGGAAGAACTCCAACTTGTCCTCATCGGTATTGTAGCCGGAGGCGATGGTGCGGCTCAGTAGGGAGGCTGAGATGAGCAGAATGACCTGTTTATCAAGGTTAACCTCAAGCTTTTGTCGAGGACCTCGAGGCTCCGTCAACTTACCCACGAGAAGGTGAGAAGGGCGTCGTCCCACGACAGCTTGGAGAACCGATGCCGTAACCACAGACGAACGCCGAGGAAGGCGCCCGCGGATACGGTCAGTACCCAAACGGCGATGTTGGTCTGAGTGAAGATGGCCGCATCGCCGCCGTCAGCGGCGTGGAGTCCTCCGCCGCCCATGTTAAACCTGGACTCGCCGTGGACGAGCAGCGAATGCCGACCAAGCCCTGAGGATGCCAGCACGAGAGAAATATATCTTGTGGACTCGTGACGCTAACCGCCCTAGGCGAGCCAGGGCAGGCATCACGGGGAAGGCTGATGTCCATCGCGCTGGCGATGGTCCTGGGTACCAGAGTGTGCGAGCACGACTACCAGCACGCTATCGAGCTGGGATTGTTCCTACGACTTCGACGGCTAAAGTGCAGCCCCATCTGCTCGACGGTCTGTGCGACGCTAGTCTCGGTGCCGGCGCGGAGAACCCAGGCGTGGGTGGGGTGGCCACGTTCTTCGACCGTTCCATCGGTGTTCTGGGCGTGGGGTTGGGAGTGAGTTCTTGCGCGGGAATGGACGAATCATTCGAGGGAAAAGGAAAAGAGGGGCGACAAGGCCGGCAATGTCCGGAAGATGGGCTGGAGGTCCGTGAGAGCTAGGAAGCTGGGAATCCTGGCCTTGGTAACTGAGACGAGCCGGCTATATTGTTCAGTGTGGAGACCCAAGGGAGCTGAACAACAGAGCCGCCCCTCCTCTGAAATCTTGCTGCTTACCCCTTTTCTGCACCCTCGTCGGGAACGGTGGGAATGAGATAGTGGGTCACGACGACGCTCCCAGGTTGGGAATAATTCACTCTTGCGCGCATGGCTCCGGCTCACCCGCCAACCAGGGTGAGCCGTCTCCTGCGACGGAGGGGACTGGCATTTTCCTCTTTATGGTCCTCTCTATCATCCTGTCCACCCTTCTCGCAGTGTAGTAGTTTTCGGACCTCGCCCTGTAAGTGATCGTGCCTCTCCCAGCGTTGATGACGTTAGTCATCGTATCTCTTCCAGCATTAATGACGCTGCATTGTCTTGCAGACCCGAACCCGTGCGGATTGTGTCTTGAGTTGATGGATCATATGTTTCGTCTCGTCGGAAATGCTTCTCCTGGTCAACATTGCTTCGAAGTAAACGAGCCCCCCAGTATATCGACAACAGAGCAAAAAAGAGAGGGAAAGAACAAACTTATCTATCTAGTCGTTGCCGGTGTCTGACCCGTCCTTGCCGACCACGAGGATCAGTATTGGGCCTGTTTGGCGTTCCAGGCTCGTCCAATCTGATCGGCCCCTGCTCATGGTACAGGGCGCGTGTTTGGCGGTGGTCACATGGCGTGCGATGTCTTGTGGACGAGATGGCAGGACTCTTGAATCGAGACGCAGGAAAACTGGCAGGAAGACGACCCGGAGCTCTCGGAGTGTTAATTGCGCCAAAGTCCCTTTGGATGAGAGTATAAGGCTTGTCCCTGGACTGCACCGCCAGAACGCACCGGACGGCGCTTGGTGAACGCCACTTCTGACGCGACAGGAAGGGGTGCTCGTCAAGTGTGTCACCACCTGCGGGCTGCAGGGAGAGCGGCAGGAAGGGTAGCAGAGAGATGTTCGTCAACCCCGCTCGGCCGCTTGAACCCAGCCCACTCGAGAGGAAGGGTAACTCGAAAGCGTGCCCATCAGAAGTGCAAGCTAGCCCGGCTTGGCAGGCTGGAGACCTGCTTGCTCTTCACGCCACCCGCGAGCTGCAGGAAAGAAGGAGAGGCGGCAGAAAATGGATGCCAGGGATGCTCATTGGCCCCTGAAGGCGTGTCAGAAAGGGCGTCACACACAAACCAACCACACCCAGCTCGGCGGCCCGGGGTGCGCCTCCGTAGGGCCACCCCCCCTCCCTAGGAAGCTTGTTTCGGTGGAGATAAGGTCTTGCGAGGGACGACGGGGTGGTGATGTGGTGGGTTGAGGGGTGTGTGTGTGTGGGTGTGGGAGGAAAAGGCAGTGGTGGGCCGTCTGGAGAGAGATAGAGGGTAAGGGGCACAGGCCAACCCGCGACATAAGAGAGGCGGAGGTCCATTCAGAGTAATCTGCAAGCGGCAGGAAGGAGTGCCACGAATACGTATCTCAGGTTGAAGACACTCCGCTGCCCACCATCCCGCCCCGTGCCGCGCTGAGTCTTTGTGTTTGAATGGGGCTTCCTCCAGGGCAGCGAACTGCGGCATACATGAGGTGTCGGCTTTCGAAGGCGTAGCAATGTCTGGCTGATAAGTGTCCCCGGTCCGCGCGATCATGCCGATCCACCACCACCTGCATCAACGCCGCAAACCCCATTACGGCAAAAATCACAGACGAAACTCGACTCTGACCATTTCCTCCTTCGTGAGTGGGCCGGTACGGCGGGTATGCTGCCCTTATGCCAGCGGTATGCCTCAGAGTTATTTTGTCTGTGCCGTTGGTCCGTTGTGGTAGAGATCAGTCTCTTCGTGCCGAGGCCGGCACCCATCTGAAGTCGGTTGCAATCTTGCGAAGTCGTGGTACTAAGACAAACCCGAAAGCTGGAAAAGAGGTACCCAGTTGGATTGGTGGTCAGCGAACCCTTAGTGTTGTTGTTGCCTGTTCTACTTTGGAGACTCAAAGTCTCGCGTTCCGAACTTTTCGTGTTCCGCGAGCCTCGGGGGGTCCTGGGTAATCTCGGCTTACTGCTTGCTGTTGGTGATGAAAACAGGTCCACATTAAGTCTAGAGCGTCTCCAAAGCAGCCCTCACTCCCCCATGGGATGAGCAGGGTTGGGCGCTATGCACTAACAAAGTTGATGCACAGAGCCTCCCGGCGCCTGCGCTGATAATAAATGATGCTAGCAAATTCCCAACCGGCCTCCCTCACAAGCGGTTGCCAACTCCTGTGAATACATTGTCATATGCGTAACGTCATAAGCCATTTCTCCAATCACTGCCCGCATGGCGATTCCCGTTTTGCAAACTGCAACCATCCAAAACAAAACCGCACGCCCCCTCACCAACGAAACCGATACAGCTCAATCTCATCACTCGGCTGGCGTTTGAGCGAATCACTCGGCTGACGTTTATGAAACTCGTCACTCGGTTGATGTCTGAGCTCATCGTTCGGTTGGTGTCTGAGCTCATCTCTCGGTTGATGTCTGAGCTCAGCACTTGACTGGTAATGTTTGAGCGCCTCCACGTCATAGTTCTCCTTGGCTGCCAGTGGGGCGCCGCCCTTGTGCAGAAAAGAAGGGAGGTTGTCGGGCGTCATTGTGCTTGGCGCTTGATCTTCCCCGGAAAGGTGCGCCCTCTTGAAGATTCTGATCTTGCGGAACAGTGGCGTCAGGGTTGCGAGCGAGGAGGCGGTGAGTCCGATGCCGATTTCGACTGTCGACCAGGCACACATGGGCTCGGAGTTGTACAGGTATTCGGGGTTGTCGAGGACGTTGACGGCGTAGGGGAGGCGGACGATGGAGGCGATGGAGGCGCTTGGTGTAGGGGGGAGGGGAGCGTCAGTCACTTGCAGTTTAGGTTGGCGATGGAGGGAGAGTCCAGGAAATAAATACATTGAGCCAATGGCGAGGACTGCACAGACAGAGAGCTTCTTGCGCCTCTCCATAGTTGCCTTCCACACCAACCTCGCTGGCAGGAGCGGCAGGATCCAGTCCGCCACGACGTTCAGGAACCCCGCCACGTAGGACGGGTAAGTGGCCCAACCGGAGCTGTTGCATTCGCCCTCTGCTGGGACCGGGTAGTTGTAGCCCGTCCACTGGTACTCGACGGGGCGGCAGGCAAAGATGGCGAGGAGGACAAAAAAGAGGTTGTAGACGGCGACGATGCCGATCATGGTCCAGAGAGTGATGCGCTCCCAGCGCTGATGGTTGCAGATGCGCAGTAGGAACAATGCGATGGTGATCTTGACGAGGGCCGTGATGACGATGTAGAAGTATGTGGCAATCCACCGCCACATCATGGCAATGGGCCGGTGGGCGGGCGGCACGTCGACGAGATGTTTGCCGATGCCATATTTAATATTCATGAAGCCGATGCCAGTGTAGGCGATATAGAGGACCTGGGGGTGTTGTAACAGGAAGGTCAGTTGCGAGCGGCGCGAGGGCAAGGAGCCTTTCAACAGCGTAAGTGATACATACCAACGTGACCAGAGCAAACCAGTCCTCGATATAAAAGCGTTTGAGCAACACGCCCATGGAGTAAAAACGGAGGGAGGTGGATATGATGCATAGAATCAAGCAAACAATGAGTATGACCTGCAGGTCTCCCCCACGGTCGTCTGCCATGGTTTGCTGCGACCGGATCCAAGCTGGTGGTGGTATCGAACTTGGGATCTCGGATGTCTGGGCCGTGGGACTGGCCGAGCGTAGGAACCAAAATGCAATGCTGGAAGGTGGCAAGACGCTTGGCGTCCTGGGGGCGGTGGGCGAGAATATCACTGCAGATATAATTGCAGATATAATTCAGGTACCGGCGTTCCATTTCCGCCGTTCGGCAACCAAGTTCACAAACCGATCCAGTCCCCCCAACACTCCGAGTCTCCTAGCGTCCCAACTAATGCGCTTTGGAAACACGTGGGATTGCTGTTCGGGGTGTCAACTCGCGAAGTGAGTGGGGGGGGGGGGGGGGGGGGGGGGGGGAGAAAGCGGGAGAGGGCTGGTTTCACAAGTGCCCCAACACTAGCGTCATCGTGAATGTGATGGATGGCCCGGGACCTCCAGATATGCCAGGTAGGCTCGCTCTGCAGATGCAGGAATATGTACGGAAGAAGCACCGCCCCAAAACATTCGCTGATCACTGATCACTTAGGTGCCCTCTCCTGCCGACCAGACACTGGGAGAGGCTGGGATGTATTTCACCCCCCAGCAAGTCGACGATGGCGTTCTTGGCTGGCAAGGTGGTTAGCGCAGGGGAGAAGGATGCCTTTCCCCCTAAGTTGGTCTGGTGGTTTTCTCTTTTCAGCATCGGCTCCCGGGGTACGGATACGCAGTTGGTCGGACGCGCGGTACTCCTCTTTTTCTGCGAAGGGCCGTGCGCGGGACGGCGCCCACCGGGCTTCCACGTGCAGCTCCCATTGCAGCATCGGCGTGGCCCTGTGCTCTTGGTTCAGGTTCGTTCCTTGGCTGCGTTATGCACGTCCCAGTCCCACGGCGGCCCAACCACCCGAACCAAGGGCGGCTTATCAGGGCGACGATCAATGCCATGGCTTTTGAGAACTCCACAAGGACCACTTTCCTCCGTGAACAGGATGCAAAATGCTATGGACCCCGGAACCCCTGAACCCTTGAGCCACAGCGACACCCCCTCCAACGTCAAAAGTTCTCGGCGCCCGCGCGTAGCGAAGAGAGGGCGTGTTTGATGATTGTCGGTCCACCGGCCCTCACCACCAGGCATCTGCATCCCCACTCTGGAGCCCGTACGGATTGATGCTGCGTCTTCGAGGGTGCTAACGCCTCGCTTCTGTGGAATTTGGTTTGCTTAGGCTGCGGCATCCAATCATTCCTCGGAGAAACTTTGGAGGAAAAGCCCAGTAGGTATCACATGCAATCACATTCATATCGCGCTTGGGCCTTCGATCGGGCTTGTCAAACCCCGATCCGCCAGGGGGGAAGCACCAAATCAGGCCTGGTCCCCGACGCTCGGGGACGAGGTCCCACAGCAGGGTGTCAATGTCAACGGAGAGTTTGTCGGAAGAGGAGGCGTTGGCCGGGAACAGCTGCCGTTAACCGTGACATGTCACAGGGGACGCCATGTGGCGCATGCTTTCTGTCCCAATACCCGCTCAATCATCACAATTCCTCCAGGGGGACGACGGGATCGCACCCATAACCTCTCTTGCTGGGACCTTTCTTGACAAGCTCCTTGGCCAACTCCTGGAGAGCGGCGACGTCTTCGCGCAGTGGGTGGTTGGACCCCCTGAAAAGAGCGACATCTTTGCGGAGGTCATGGTTGGATCCTTTGAAAACGGTGACCTCTTCGCGGAGCCGACGGTTGGTCGCCACCAGCTCTCCCTTCAACGGGTTGAGCTTTTTGTTCTGCACCACCAGGGACTTCTTATAAAAGTGCCACAGGAGAGAAAGTGCACACAAGCACGTACCTCATCGACCAATTTCTCCAGTGCTGGAATCTGCTGGTCGTCCTTCGCAGGCAGTCCCGGGCTTTCGGTCTCTTGCTCCCCATCTCGCTTGAGCTGGACATACCGCTCGCGATGGTATCTCTTCAACATTTGCATGCACTCGTTGACCCAGATGTGCAGAGTGCCAACTTAAGTGTGCAAGGCGTCGAGTGTCTCTTGAAACTTCGCCTCTGCGCGCAGCCCGGCGGGGGACTCTGTAGCGGCCGGCTCGCGGGACGACCGGTTGCTCAACATCTTGAGGTGTGCCATTTTGTCTGTAATATCCTAAAGCATACTGTCGATGCCCTTGACATTCTCTTTGCCGGACATGATGTCGTTGTAGGCGCTGGCAAGCTCTTTAAAAGAGAGGTGGGTTCAGGACGAGCTCGTTGTCGATGGCCCATTGTCCGATGTGGCCGACCAGCGTTGCTGGATCGACCAAAGGCAAGACCAAGTCGCTGTCTGGGTCCTAAAACGAGAAGTCCACCTGTCAGGTCACAAAAATGTGCACCGAGTAAGTCCCTCATTGCCCACGAGTGCCTGCCCCATCCATCCACGCTACCCCGTGTGCCTTCATCCCCAGCGAGGTCAACACCCTAGGCGATGAATCCCGCCGGGTCGGCCCGGGCATGCTGGTGCTCCCATGGCGGGTCATCCTCGTCTGAGTATCGTAGGGCCTCCACCTCACTTGTCTTGTCGACGCCGCTAGTCCACCCTAGGTAGCCTGGTCCATACTTGCCCCTGCATGCGAGCTGTTGAAAACTCGCAATCTGGTTCGCGGCCTGCCGCTAGAAGCGGTCAAGACTGATGGGGTTCCATCCCTGTCCTCAACTGCAGATGCTGTTAATCAGACGTGGCACCGTTAGCTCTGTGGAGGGCATCGCTCCTTGTTGCGAAGACACCGATGAATCTTGCCACCTCGACCTCAAAAATACAGAGAACAAACGCGGTCACTCAGAGACCTCATAAAGGCGGGTATAAACTCCCAAGCCCCCATTCTCCTGCCATGATGCAAAACCTTTCGGTCACGGTCACGGAGGTTGAGTCTCTCATCGACAAACTCGACAACCAACTTCTAGCAAACCAACCTCCTCTCGCCAACCTACCGAACCCTACCAAACTCTTCCCACCGTGTGCGAAATCTACCTCCTCAACTTCTCCTGCACCCAATCCAACTCCGGCCGGCTCTCCACCTGCCGCCCGGTCCTGTCCCAGCTCCTCGGCGAGGAGCCCCTTCCCGGCGAGTGAGAGAACCCGCACGCGGACCCTCCGCCGGAGGACACGCCCATGAAGTGCCGCGACTGTCACCGCGAATGGGAGGCCGCGCAGGACAGCACGTTCGACAACCTCTGGGACTGCCTCCTGATGGGTCTGGCGGGTGGACACGAGGATCTGGGGGAGTAGCTGAGGGAGGAGCGGCGCGCGCAGCGCAATCTGTTCCAGAGAAGGCTCCGCCGCTGGGAGTCTGTGGTGCGGAATAGGGACGGCAGGACGGTCTACGACGCGTACCCCGGCGCGATCTGGGAGCAGCTGAATCCCATTGCGGAGTGGCTTGGCGAGGAGGTGGCGGCTCGGGAGCAGCAGGCGGCGGTGGAGGGATCGGATGGTGAATGTGAGGCGGGTGATGAGGGTGGTTCTTGTTCGGGGCACTGCTACGACGCCGGTTGGCGCCAATATGGAGGGCTTTGCTGGGAAGCGCGGCAAGCTGGGTGGAAACAGTCAAGTGGCGGTGGTTGACACAGTCATGGTCACGGCCAAAGGGGGAGTTCCAAGGGGATGAGAAGCAGAAGGCCGGGCCAGATCGATTTCCAGTTCTTGAGGGTTGACGCTTGCATTGGCTGGTTTGGGCTGGCAGCCTCGTTGAAGCTCGGGTTTTGATAGTTTGCAGCCTGGAATACATCAGTGGGTGACTCTGAAACGAACATCTCGTTGAAAGTTGCATTTCACACACAGGGTTTGCGGTTTCCGATGAAAAGAGGTGGTGTGGTTGCGAGGGGCTGAAGCCCATCCCCACCCAATGAGTGGCCGGCGATCTGTGGGGCGGATCGGCCGAAGGTGGGGTGCGCGGGGCCGCTCCTTCCCGCTCCTTCCCGCTCCGATTGTCGTCTCGTCCACCAGCCACACCCTCTCACGCAACCGAGAAACGGAGGAACGATGACGCGTTGGAATATCCGTCAGCCGATTCAGCTGTGAATTTGACGCTTCTGCACTTTCCAGAATCCTCGTTACTGCAACCCGACCTCTACCCCCGACCTCTACCCCGTTGTCGAGTGCGCACAGCGATCCCGCACCACTGCCCTCACCATCTCGCAATCACCACACCATGGCTGCCGATGCAGCTGCCTCGCCTCAGCCCTGGTCCTTGACCAGACACCTTCTCGCAACCCAAAAAGACCTCTATGTATCGGCCACCCAACACCCCTTCTTGTTGGCCGGCGCTGAGGGCCGTCTGCCAAAAGATGTCCTTTCGCGCTGGCTCGCCAACGACCGCCTGTATATCCACTCGTACATCCGCGCCGCCGGAACCCTGCTTGCGTCAATCGACCTGCCCACCGAACTTCCCGGATCCCAGGACGCGCCTGAGACGCAACTGGTAGACTGGCTTGTCGAAGCCTTGGTCGGCATCCGGAAGGAGGAGCGCTTCTTCATTGATGTCGCCTCGCGTTACGGTCTCGGCATCGAGTTCGCCCTGCCGTTCCCCCCAGCTTCAGGCACAGGCACCCAGGATGGTGCCAGCCATCCAACGGCACTGCTGCCAGGCTTGGCCCTCATGCACGCAATATTCTCATCCGTGGATACACCCCCGCACACTACGGCGAGCCCGCTTGGGGGTCGCGCTGTCGTGACAGCTGCATTGCCTGCGCCGCCTACGCCGCCACTCCCCTGGCTGGAAGGCGCCCTCACCTTCTGGGGTACCGAGCGCTGCTACCTCGACGCTTGGTACGTCAATCTTGGTCCTTTACTGCCGTTTTCAGCTGTCTCAAGAGCCATTCTACTCGACTCCCGAGACAAAGCTCCCGATTTCCCAAATCAGAAGGCAATGACTGACGTTGTTGATAAGGTCTTGGGCCCGCGACAAGGCGAGGGAGAAAGCACAGTCCCCTGACAGCAGTGGCCCGATGAGAAACGACGACGCTGACAGCGGGGCTTTGCGCAAGGAGTTCATCCCCAACTGGAGCAGCCCGGAATTTGCCAAGTTTGTGGGCAAATTGGGGAATCTCATTGACGACGCCGTGGATGGGGTCTTGGCGGGGAAGGAAGGGGAGGAGTTCGAAAGCACCAAGGCGGCGCTCCTAGGCAGAGTCGAGCCCAAGTGGAGGACTCTGTTGGAGGCGGAGCGGCAGTTTTGGCCCGATGTGTGACAACCAAGCAGGCAAAACCGCTCAGCGCAGGCCGAGGGGTTGCTGCAGACTCGTGTTGGCCGCACAACAAGAACTGCTCAATTAGCATGTCATGCGTTCGGAGCAGTGTAGTGCATCTCTCTGCCAAAATGCCTTGCTTCCAGTCTCTTGTTGTGACGATTGGCCCAACACCTACCCAGCAGCGGGGAGGGGAAAGAGGCGGTTGCCTGCAGCCCAGCGCCCAACCTCCCGAGCTGAGCAGCGCTTCGCACATCCCGTCTCAACCGCAGAAAGCTGAGAGCCCCTCCTTCAACACCCTCGGGCGCTCTCGAGACCGCTCCATGAACGCGACTAAACCGGACGAAAGCCCAGCCAAACCCCGCCCTGATGGACCCCGCTATGGAAGCAGCGTCTTCCAAACTCGTTGAAGTCCTGAACAAGCTTGATGCCTGACTAGAGACCCTCGACCGGCGTCTCCAGGCCATCGAGCAGCAAGAATCAGCGAAAGCCCACAGCGAGACCCTCTGCCACGATGGCTTCAGCATCAAGTACAAGGTCGACCCGAGCGGCATGAAGCAACCCGAGGAGATTGTTTTGGAGGAAGGTGACCTCTTAAATCCCTTGCGGGATCTGTCAACTCCATGCCTTGGTCATCACCAGCCCTCGAACCAACCCAGACCGCAACGGGTTCAGCTGTCAGTATCTTCACTTTCTCCCGTATCGGGACCTTCTTCTGTTCGCGTTGGAGGCGCTTGAGAAGGACCCAAGCGCACCACTGCCGCTGAATTCAATCTCCGACACTTGACTGGCCAGCTAGTCAATGATATTCGGGAATTGGTGTCCTGTCTTGACACTGCGAGCACGTGGATTGTCAAGAGGAGGGACGCAAACGCCGCCCAAGGCGTCCTTCTTTTCGACGACCTGCCCAGTCTTTACGCCCCAGGAATCCTGTTGGAGGCCCCCACAACGCCGAACTCACAGGCTGTCGAGGTCTCCTCGTGCGAGATGACTGTTGGCGGGACCTGTGTGGTCGAGGTTTGGCAGTTCAGGTGGGACGGCGGCGCCTTCGCCCCAGCGACCAGTCGCTTCGAGGTCCGCCGATACACTGGAACGATACCCATTGTCACGGGAGTGGGTGAGATGACCACTGCGTAACACCCAAATGATTGGAACGTTGTTCGCTCTGTTCTAGCGAACCGTCATCGCACACCATGTACCATGGTCACAGCCAGGCCTGTGACACCCATCGACGAGCTGAAGTATCGCCCTATCATCAGGCCCGGTTCTAAGCAATCGATATCCGCGTTGGAGCAAATACGGTTTTGAAACCAACCCAACCTGCGCCGTCTGGATGAAATCTCGCTAGACGTGACGGGACCCGGAGATTACCCCCTTGCCTCCTCGCTCGGTGAAGGGAAGAGATATGTAAGACAGCACCCTTTCCTTTTTGGCAGCCCCAACCCCTCTCTTTCTAGATAACTACTAACCCGGACAGTCTCTCCCTGTTGTCCTGGACCCCGAGCGCTTTGCCCAGAATCGCGATGGGCAGGACGCGAACGGTTACTCCCCCCTCATCAGCTACTGCTCCGCATGTCCCAAGTCGATGACGCTCAAGCAGCTTGTCAAGAATCCCCGATGTCTTTTGCTGGCGCCGACACCTGTGGGAGGGTTCATACTCCATACCAAGGAGTGGGCAGGACTACCGATCGGCGGGTTTCGGAGTTTGAAACGGGAGGGAAGACAGCTAGATATGAGGTTCAACTCTCCCGACAACGCCGTGAAGGAAGCCCTCACGGAGGATTGTGCGAAATTCTTTAAAGATCGGAGGATGCACATCGGCTTGGCCAAGTCGGGGGAGTTGCGACTTGATGTTGGCAACCTCAGTCTCGCATTTCCAGATCGGAAGATCCTCCACTTTCATGGTAATCATCTCTTGAGGAGCTGCTTTGCAATGTTGCCAGATGGCTAATTAGGTGACGCATGCAGGTCCCCGAGGTGTTGGAAAGTCTCAAGTTGCCAGGTCGTTAGCTACCAGCAACGAGCGACCCGTTCTGTTTCTCACGCCCGCCGAACTAGGGTCAGAACCTACCATCTTTCGCCAGAACTTCTTCAAGTATTCGGAACTTGGCATCCGCTGGGGAGCAGTTTTGGTCATGTCGGTATACAACTCGCCACCCTGCGATCTTGCTTGAGTGCTGACATTCGAAAAGCTCTGATGCAGACATTGTGTTGCAGCCTCGGGGGTCTAACAACGTGTCTCAAGCTGCTATGATTGAATGTTATGCCACACATCTCCTCTCAGACGCGAACACTGCTGACGGTTTGTTAGCACTCAATGATGCTCTTGACCGATGCTTGGGGCTTTTTATTATATTCCTTTCCAATCCCCTGCCCGTTCTGGACAGTGCGCTCAAGTCGCGCTTTGGGCAAATCTCGTTTCCCATGTCCACCACGGCGACCATCCAGGACCTCTTTTGCTCCTTCCTGGGACTTTGGGGCCATACCGTTCCAGATTCCAGCCAAGCGAAGGAGATAATAGAGTGGGCGCTCAATACTAAGAAACTGGGCCTCTCAAGTGCAGATCTCCTAGGGATATGCAGCAACGCGGGAGATCAGGCTGCAAGGACAGGCCGTACAATAACTCTCGGCGACTTGATTCAAGCCTACATGGCGAAAACCGGCCGACCAGACGAGTGGAGCCTGGTGACGGACCCCATCTCCATACGGCGAGGACGAGACAGCAGCCAACTTGGTGGAACACGAGGTTGCTCAACGCCTGCTCAAGGAGATCGGGCTCGCGAGTGACATCCCAAGCGATGGTCGACTTGAGTTTCTCTTTTAATCATTCTACGCAAAGAGGCTGTCAGACATTTCGCTCGGAGTCCTCGAGCACCTCAGCACGTATTTCAGGTCTTTCCCGGAGACTACCAACGTGCGAGTCATTGACTGGGGCTGGCCAAAGGGGTTGTGGGCTCCAGTGCACGGATGTTTGTACGAGCTGTCAGGCGCCCCAGCCGCCCGGTTTCCTCCCCAGCTATCGCCACAGCAGCAATGGGAAGAGGCTGCGTTTACGTTTGGACCCGCGGAGGTTGGGGGAGTTGAGGAGGAGGGTGGGGAGGAAGGGGGTGATGGGGGCGAGGGCGGGGTGGTGCTGGAGGAGGTTGAGGCTGGGAATAGGGATTAGTCGGGTGTTGGGTTGGGTTGGATGGAGCTAGTTGGGTGTGCGATTGTTTGGTTGTCTTTCTTCTCTCTTTGCTTTTTTGTCTCTTTTTTTTTATCTCTTTTTTTGGCTCCTTTTTTCTTTTTAAACTAACTAGTTAACTAAGCTAACTAACTAACTAACTAACTGGTTACTTGATCAATCAGGGACTTGCTGGTTTCCAGCAATGGACAACATGCAATCCATTCCGGTTTTCCAAGGCTGCAAAAGAAAACAGAAGAAGTCGAGTCCGAAATAATGATAGAGTACTCGGTTGCTATGAAGATGTTGAAACCATGTGGTCGCCGTTTGATGGTGTTTTTGTTTGAGAAAGGGGCAAACACTGACAGCTTGGTCCTGGATCTTTCGGCAACTGCGGCAGGCCGCAACAGGGGGCGCCCCTGGCTGGCAGTGAGTTACATAAGCCAGCCCCGCTGTGATGTTGGGCGTGGGAGGCGCGCCATGCAGCGCCAAGAGCGGCTGCGACATGGGCGCCAAGGGGGCGAGGTCTCTTGCGTCGTGTGCTTGCAGTTGCCCCAGCGCTGAAGTCCACTGCAGGCTCCCTCAGCTCGTCCTTGAGACGAGAGAGAGAACAGCAATTTCGCCTGTCATTGGCATTGCACGGCACAACCGGCGCCATTTTCCCATTTCCCATTCCATCCCCGCGCCGCGCTGCAGAGCAGAGCTGGCCTGATGAGCACCTCGTTGTTTTCGTCTGCCGTTCGCTAATCGAATTGTTGAGAGTCGTTTTTGGTCGTTGGTGGTGGTGGTTGCACGCTCCTTTGGCCGATTCCTGAAACCGAAACCGAGTGCGGCAGCACAGCAGCACAAGCAGCCGGGACACGCGGCATCGACGTCCAGGACCCGCTGTCGTCGTTGGTCCTCGGTTCTGGATGTCCCCGACGACGTTCCCTCGATTCCAATCCCGATCCCAACCCCAACCGCGACTCCGATCGCGATCCTGATCACGACGACACACGCGCACCCCCGCCGGGCGCCCACCCACCATGGCGCCGACACAAGACCAGCGGTACGAACACGTCCCGCCGATACCGAGCTACGACGAGGCCGTCGCTGGCGGCAGCGCCTGGCACCGCGACGAGTCCGCACACCGCCATACAACCGACGCCGAGGCAGAGGGCCAGTCCCTCCTGACGAACTCCCGCCATGCCTTCGAATCGCCCAGCCCCAGTCCGGGTCCCCACCCGCCGCGTGGCCGCCGACCGAGGGGCTACCGCCCGCCCACTGTCGAGACCGACGACGAGACGGATCTCTTCAGCTCCGATGACGACGCAGATTCCGACGCCGACGAGCGCGAGGCCGACCACGTGCGCAGGGAGATGCAGGAGATGGAGATTGACGACTCAGACGCCCGCGGCGGCGCCCGCGGCTCGTCCTGGGGGAAGCGCATCGGCTTATCGCTGACACTGCCGCGGTGGAAGTGGAGGTGGCGGTTACCCACGCTCCGGCGGCGCACTCAGGACGACGGCGGTAGGGGAGGCGGAGGAGGGGCAGGGGGGGACAACTCCGCCGCAGCCGGCACCGAAGGCGAGCAGCCGGCCGAGCCGTTCCTCGTACGCCCGCCCTCGCTCCCCAAGTTCGGCAGCGCCGCCCTGTTCCTCCTCGTTGGGCGCACCCTCGCTGCCGTGCTCGTCATAGGCTTCCTCTACCTGCTGTTCGCGAGCGACCTGTTCACCGGCGTCGCCCGGCGGATGGGCAGTCAGATGTTTGACCCGGAGAGCGTGCGCATGCACGTCCAGGGCAGCGTCGACGCCCGGAGGATACGGGACCACCTAAAGCACTTCACCAGCTACCCCCACCTAGCCGGCACCGAGGGCGACTTTACCCTCATGGAGGACACCGAGCTGCTGTTCGCCAAGTACGGCCTCGAGGATGTCACGCGGGACGAGTACCAAGTCTATCTCAACTATCCCAGGGCCGGCGGCAGGGCGGTTGAGATCCTGGGCGCCGACGGGAAGCCCGTGTGGTCGGCGAAGCTTGAAGAGGAGGAAGCAGGCGGCAGGGCGGCGGGGCACCAGACATACGTGTTTCACCCGCACTCCAAGTCCGGCGACGTTAGCGGGCCCCTGGTGTTTGCCAACCGTGCCGAACCCGCCGACCTGAAAGAGCTCAAGGACAAGGGCATTGAGACCAAGGGCGCTATCGCCCTGCTGCGCTATCTCGGTCCCTTGGGATTCGTTGGCGAAATGGTCAGCTCGGCCGAGCAGGCCGGGTTCTCCGGCTGCCTCATCTATGCCGAGCCCCAGTACGCAAACCCCGAGTTCATGCCCCAAGACGGCGTGCAACGCGACTCCGCGAGTCAGAGGCATTACGTCATCGGAGACGTCCTGACCCCCGGCTGGGGCAGCAAGGACAAGATGCCGCGGATGAAGCTCGACCAGACCAAGGGGCTCCCCAAGATCCCCAGCCTGCCCTTGTCTCGACGCGACGCTCAGGGTCTGCTGCAGCATCTCCACGGATTCGGCGAGCGCGTTCCCAAATCCTGGGAGGGTGAGGTTCCCGACGTGGGCGAGTGGTGGACCGGGAACGCCTCCTCGCCCGTCGTGCGCCTGCGGAACGAGCAGGACGAGGTCGAGAAGCAGCCCATCTGGAACGTCTACGGCCGCATCAACGGCATCGAGCAGGGCGAGAAGAAGGTCATCATTGGCAACCACCGCGACTCGCTCGCGTTCGGCGCGACGGGCCCCCACTCGGGCACGGCCGTCATGCTCGAGATGATCCGCGTGCTCGGCGACCTCGTCGCCCGCGGCTGGCGGCCCCTGCGCACCATCGAGTTCGCCTCGTGGGACGGCGGCGAGTACAATCTGATTGGGTCGACTGAGTACGTCGAGCAGAACGAGGACGCCCTGCGCAAGGACGCCCTCGCCTACATCAACCTCGACGCCGCCGTGACCGGGAACAGCTTCCACGCCGCCGGCTCGCCTGTCTTCTACCGGCTGCTCCTGCAGGTCCTCAACCGCGTGTCGGACCCGCACTACAACGTCACGCTGCGCGACCGCTGGGACCAGCGCCACGGCGCCATCGACCCCATTGGCGTCGAGTCCGACCACGCCGCCTTCCAGTCAATGGTCGGCACCTCGTCGCTCGACCTGCGCTTCCACAGCACCCGCCACCCGTCCCACTCGAGCTACGACAACTTTGAGTGGATGGACAAGACGGGCGACCCGGGCTTCGTCTACCACACGCTCCTGGGCCAGGTCCTCGGGCTACTGATCCTCGAGCTGGCCGACCGCCCCGTCCTCCCCTTCGACATGCCCGCGTACTCGGATAGTCTGGCCCGGTGGGTCACGGACCTCGAGGGGTGGGCCGCCAGCGCGGCCTTGCCGGGCAAATCGCCGTCAATGGAGGGGCTGAAGAAAGCCGCCGCCGACGCGGGCAATTCCATCGCCAACTTCTTCAAGTGGGAGGAGAAGTGGGAGAACCTCGTCCTAGCCGCCGGCGGGTGGGAGCCCTCCAGCCTCGGGTCCAAGCGCTGCGAGTTCAACGCCCGCATGGCCACGTTCGAGTCGGACCTGCTCGATCCGCTCGGGGTAAGCCCCCCTTCTTTCCCACCCCCCATTTCACGCCAAGCTAACTGATGCCCGTACCGTAGATACCCGACCGCAAACAATTCAAGCACGTCGTTTTCGGCCCGCCGCCGCCAGGGCAGATCCCGCGCGTGCGCGACGGCTATTTCCCGTCGATCCGCGACGCGGTGGTCTCGGGCAACGAGACGCGCGCGCAGATGGCGGTGGATAAGGTCGCCGCGGTGTTGCAGGCGGCGGCGGAGAAATTGGAGACGGGGAAGCACTGATTTTTGACCCTCTCGTCTAACTTGCACGCTCACTTGTTTTTTTTTTTTGTTGTTGTTGGCGGTGGTGGGCTGTGGTGATAGATGGACCTGGATAAAGCCTCCCGTTCCCTCCCCTTTTGGGGGATGATGGACGCGGGTAGGAGGGCGGCGATCTGCTTCGTCATCTTCGAGATTCTTGTTTTTCGGCCGTTTCTCTCTACTTTTTGCATTGCATCGGCGCAACCACTGACTGGGTTTACTCAATCTCATTTCTTATTTGTCCTTTCTGTTGTTGCTTGAACACTTCTCCATACCAGCTTCGCTTGCCATATTTCCTGCTGTACTGACTTGGATCGATGGCCGGGCACTGAGGACGTGGGCCGTGGGTGTACAGATTTTGGTGTCAGACATACAATTTTATATACCATTTTATTCCTGTGCTTACATGCTGCTCCCTGGATACAGTTGCGGTTGATGGACATTGCCGTTACCTGCGCTGTGTGTTATCACAAGGGGGCTGGCTCTCGCAGCCTCGCCTCTCTGATGGCGCATGCGAGGGAAGGTCCGACAATTCGCATCCCAGCACTCTCAACTGAAGCGCAACATGGAACGAACCCGTCATATTATCGCCCCCGCGGCACGACGTAGGAGAAACCGCGGGACGGGGCTGCAGGGGATATATATAACGTTATATACACTAAGTTGTTGTTGCCATGCGTGGCACCACCCTTCAATCCTCGCCTCCTTGTCCCCCCTCACCGCTACCCATCGGTATTTGGCGAGGTCTTCTCATCACACAATCTCCTCCCCATCCTTACCTATCACCCCCCCACCAATCCAGCTCAACTGACTGACTCAATTCTTGATGACTACCAACCGCCCCCTGGTCGACTCTCCTCTATCCATCCTCGAATTATGACTTCAACCAACCCCCGTGGGTATAACTAGGCAGGCAGGCAGGCAGGCACGTAGCACCACCATGGCCCCCCCACACCATCTCTTCTCCCTACAACCTTGAAATCCTCAAGCCCTCTCCAACTAGCCCCTCAACCCCCCCTCAACTTCCCCCTAACAACCCACAACTTGGCACGCCTCACTTAGGCGTCAACACAACCCCCTCATACTCCTTGCTCCGAATGATCTCGAGGGTCTGCATAAAGTGCTTCCGGCTGGCCTCGACTGACGCCGAGTCCTGCTGGTTGCTGCCGGCCAGGTTGGAGTGGATGAGCTCGATGAGGCCGTTGAGGTACTTTGTTGTGACCTGCGGAGGAGTAGACGCGTCAGCAACTGGGGAAGGGCGATGAAAATTGAGGTGGGGTGGGAAGGCGGGCAAATGGGGAGGGGAAACAACAAACGGGGCAGGGGAAACGACGGGGGGAGGGGGCGACTAACCGATTCATTCTTCTGGTCAAAGTAGTAGACATAGCGGTCGAGGATCTCGACAAACAGCTCGATGGACGTGGCCGTCTCCATGCATGAGTCGGCGACGCGGAGGGCGCGCTGCAGGCACTCGAGCACGCGCTTGCCGTCGCGGTAGAGCTAACAACCTCTGTCAGTCATCCACAAACCCAAGCATCATCAACAAAGCAAAAAAGGGGAGGGCAAATCTCACCTCCGTCTCCTCCGTCTCTCCATTCGCCGCAATCGGCGTCGCCCACCAAAGATGACTCGCCAGGTACACCGCCCTGCACTGGTCCGGCTTCCTCAGCAGCTTACTCGCGTGCTGCGCACACTTGGTAATCAGCGTGTCATAATTCTCCTTGCCAAAGCCCCTCGTCCGGTGCAGCGCGCTGGCAATCACGCACACGGCCTGGAACTGCGCCTTGGAGTCGCTGACCGCCTCCTCGTACACGGTAAACGCCTGCGCGAAGAACTCATACGCGACCTCCTCGAACCCCGTGGCATCCGCCACCTGTCCGCAGGCGCAAAACAGGCGGAGGGCGAGCTCCGACGCGCCCGAGGCGTTCACGCGCGTGTACAGCGCGGAGACGGCGCCGTGGAGGAATTTCAGCAGGGCGGACGACTGCGACGCCCAGTTGTCGGCGTAGTGCTCGCGGGCCTTGAAGCGGCGGGCGAGTTTCAGGCCCGCGGTGACGAGCGGGGGTGTGGTGGTGCGGATGCGCTCGTTGCCTTCGGCGTAGGCCTTGCGCGTCATTTGCAGCAGGCGGAACTGGGTGTCGTTGTCGTCTGACTGGACCAGATGCACCAGGCGGGCGAGCCAGCCCTGCTCTTCCATGGTCTCGTCGGTCTCGAGGGCGCGCTGGCGGGGCTGGACAACGCCCGGGTAGCCGGCGGGCGGCTGGGAGCCTTCTTTAATGAGGACCTTGAGGATTTCGAGGACATTTTCGAGGTGGGCGGGTGTAGAAATGGGGGTTTGGTTCTTGAGGAGGGTGCGGGCGACCTCGCCGGCGACGGCGCGGCGGGTGGGGTAGGTCTGGGAGTGGAAGAGGGAGACGTAGGTGGGGAGGGAGAGGGCGGTGAATATTGAGAGGTAGCGGCGGAGGGGGCTCTGGAGGAGGGCGAGCAGGCTCTGCTGGGCGGGCTGGGAGTGGAGGTCAGCGCTGTTGGCGTGCTCCTTGACCTTGTGGTGGGCATAGTCGAGGATCTGGTCGACGTAGTCGAGCCGCTCGGGGTAGATATTGAGGGCGAGGTTGGTGAGCGAGCCGCACAGGGCGATGGTGTCTTGGATGGGCAGGTGCTGGGCCTGCACGAGGTTCTTGACCTGGCCAAAGAAGATCTCGTACAGCGGTACATTCTCCGGGATGCCCCTCCGCTTCTTGGCGGGTTGCGTCTCCTCGTCGCCGCCGTTGACGGCCGTCGCCTCGGTCTCGGCTACTGACGGCGCAGGCTCTTCGGCCGTCGCCGGGGTGGTTTCGGCGGGGATTTCGGCGCCGTTTTCGTTTTCTGCATGGTCGCCGTTCTCGGGAGCCGGAGGGGTCTCCTTGGGCGTGCTCGGCTCTGGTTGTGCTTGCGGGGCATTCGGCACGCCCAGCCGGACCTTCTCCAGCAGGGCGGCCAAGGCCTCTTCCTCCATCTTGCCCCTGTCCTCCTCCGACTCGTTCTGGGATTCGCGCTCGGCGTAATCAGAGAGGCGGTCCATGAGACCAATAACGATAGCCTTGACATTGACGTGGGGGTTTAGGCGCGAGACGGCGGCGAGGAACTGGTCGAGGGTGTGGAGGTGGAACTCATCGGGGAAGACCTGGGTGATAACCTCGAGCAGGTACTCCTGGGCGAGGACGTCGCGGCACTGGACGACCTGCTCGAGGAGCGGGGCGAGGATGCCGTTCTTGTAGGCCTGCAGGTCGACGAGCTGGCTGAGACGGACGATGTTGCTCCCGACCAGCAGCTGCAGCTCTTTCCGCTCCTGTGTGCGCTGGTCGCGCTCGCGCGAGTGCCCCTGGTGCTGCAGGCGGACCCAGAGCTTGTTCATCTCGACAAAGTTGGTCAAGATGAAGTTGACCGAGTCCTGCAGGTTGCCCTCGGGCCCGTCCGAGTCGCCCGAGGGGAGGTAGTCGCGGGCCTGGCCGGAGAGGTAGTAGCGCAGAAAGAGGCCGCGGATGGGGTGCTGGACGCCGCGGCTCATGTCCATCATGTCCTTCATCAGCTCCTTAACCGGTGCGCCCTCGATGGACATGTAGGCGGTGCCGACGGTGATCATCAGGTAGAGGCGGGGGATGATGTTGCCGGCGTACTGGACGAGCTCGTAGAGGTCGGCGAGGTGGTTGACGGGGTGGTTCTCGCGCAGGTGGACCGAGAGGTAGCGGAGGGCGTCGAAGACGGACATGTAGAGCTCGTAGTACTGCTTGGGGCCGAGGCTGCTGGTGCGCAGCTCTGATACGAGCGTGGAGCTGGGGCAGAGGTCAGTTTGGGGTGCCATGGTTCAGAGGTCAGTTTGGGGTGCCATGGTTCAGACGCGATGGGCAGCCCTCAGTGGTTTCTCGTCCGGCGGATGGGTAAGGTAGTGGGAAGATGCACGCACCAGCACTTGAGGGCGTCCATCAGCTTGCCTGAGGTGTCGAGGCACTTGCGCATCAGGGCGGTCTGCTGGCGCACTGCTACGAGGGCATCCTCGAGCAGGCGGGCTTGGTCCTCAGGCGGCGCGGGGTTCGACATGGCTGTGGAGGGCGTCGGCAGCGTCGCCGTCGAGGGGTGGTTGGGTCAGGAACTTGGGGGAGAGCAGCAGGGGCAGCTGCGGGTTGGCGATGGCGTGGTGAGGATCGAACGCGGATGCGCACACGGCGGTCGGGGCGGTACGGGCTGCCCGTGGTGAGCGTCGTCGAGCTGCAGCCTGACGGCGTCGAATCGCAGACCGCGTGGTCAGGTCGTCGAGTGGTGGAGTCGTGGGTCGTCAACTCAACTCCAGCAGCGGGTGAGCGGGAATGGGGAATGACGACGACAGCGACAACAGCCCCCCAGCCCCAAAGAGCCCCCCCAAGCTCCGTAGCAACGACCCGCGCCAGCGCCTGCCGAGAAGCCAAGGACCCGCTGCGCGCTGTGGAGCTTGCTGGGAGGCTGGTGAACATTGGCTTACATAATAACTCTTCAGCTCCATGGGTCGCAACACGTGAGTGCCAATCGGCACTTGCCCACTTCTTCCTGGCTCCACCCACATCAACGCAGTCCAGCGATGAGTGAGGACTGCCGCCATGAGCCGCAACCCATTGATCACACATTGAAAGTCGCCGAGATGGCAAAATGAGGGAAGAACAAGATCTGGCAGGTGATTCTAGAAAGAATCTGAACTCATAGCGATCTCTTGAGGCAGGAACCCATGCGCCAACAACCCCAGCCCCATTCAATTCATTGGCTGTGTGTGCTTCCGCTGCAGGTGCTTGACTAATCCACGCGCCGGAGATGCAACCACCACAGCTTGTCCTCAAAGGTTGCTGAGTGAGCTGAATGCAATCCCGGAAAACGAAGCATGTCCTGCACGAATGGGGTTACTCACCTCGTTCCCCCAACACCCAACAACCACCAGATTACAAATGCCATGCTGCGAAGACGAGAATCATACATCCAGTTTGGGACAAAGCGATGTCGCCGAGACATGCCACGAGGCATCGTGGACTCGCATTTCCTCCGGTGGCATTGAATCGCCCCTCGAGAAGTCTCCGGGCTGCAAAACCTCCCGTATAAAACCGTC
Organism: Staphylotrichum tortipilum; assembly: GCA_033296695.1. Classification (NCBI taxonomy): domain Eukaryota; kingdom Fungi; phylum Ascomycota; class Sordariomycetes; order Sordariales; family Chaetomiaceae; genus Staphylotrichum; species Staphylotrichum tortipilum. The sequence goes on from MU855743.1 coordinate 24,167, forward strand.
GACGGCCGCAGCCTCTATGACCCTCTTGCTCGCTGTTATAGCATCAGCATCCTCTTCATCTACTCACCTATCTGGCTCTCCAACCCAAGAACACACCGCTTTCATCCCAGTCACTTAGCTATCCCACCAGGCCAATGGCCCCCGTAACCCTCTCCCTCGACGGCAAGGTCGCCATCGTGACCGGCTCCGGCCGCGAGAACGGCATCGGCGCCGCCACGGCCCTGAACCTCGCCCGCAACGGCGCCCGCGTCGCCATCAACTACGTGTCCGACGCCTCCGCAGCCCGCGCGGCCAAGGTCGCGGCCAACATCGAGGCCCAAGCCGGCGGCGCCCGCGTCCTCGTCGTCCAGGCCGACGTCTCCACCGCAGAGGGCGCTGCCAAGCTGGTCGCCGAGACCCTCGCCGGCTTTAACACCGACAAAATCGACATCCTCAGTTCGCCTCCTCGTTGACCCCCCCCCATTAAACAACCACCACCACTAACTCCCCACCTAGTCAACAACGCCGGCTCCGCCCCGAGCATGGGCACCCTCCTGCTCGACCTGACCCCAACCGAGGTCGAGCGTGCCTTCGCCCTCAACACCTTTGGCACGCTGTACGCCACCCAGGCCGCCGCGCGCCACATGCCCGCCGGCGGCCGCATCGTCAACGTCGGCAGCGTCGTCTCCCGCATCCACAATATGCCGGGTGTCGGGCTGTACGGCGCGAGTAAGGCCGCGCAGGAGTATCTGACTGCTGCGTTGGCGGCTGAGGTAAGCCCACCCAGACTTGTTGTTATGGAGAGTGGCTAACAAGGGGTGTTTTTAGCTGGGCCCGAAGCAGGGAATCACCGTCAACACCGTCGCTCCCGGCCCGACGCGGACGGATGCCGAGTCGTGGTTTCCCGATGGGGAGCTGAAGGAGGAGGTTGGGAGGAAGCTGGCGATTGGCGCCCGGCTGGGGAGGGCCTCGGGTGAGGCGGAGGAGGTCGCGGACGCGGTGTTGTTGGTGGTGTCGGATGCAGCGCGGTGGATTACCGGGCAGTATATTGCTGCGAGCGGTGGGATTACGGCTTAGGGGTTGGCGGGAGCATCTGGCGGTGTATCTGGAGTCGTTGGAGGCAGCATTGGGTGGGTTGCATCTGTCGGCGTCGAGGAGCGGGAGTGAGCATTAGATGGGTGTCAGGCGTAGAGGTGTGTGTACGTTGGTGTAGTTTAGAGCGGGAACTGATAACTAACTAGTTATGTGCTTTTGTGGTTTAAGGCGTTGTTGATATTCGGTGTTAGGTAGCCCAGAGGTAGGTTTATCCGGCTAATATTTTCTGACAGGTGCATCTCCAGTCCATTTGCCAGGAGGTAACAGAGCTCCCTTGTTTTTGATCTCCTCGGTGAGGGAATGAGAAAAACAATCAGGGTGAAATTAAGCAGGGGACCAACTCCTTTTGCCACCTGGAACTTATGCCCCAAATAATAGTCCACTCATGCGGGATTGGCTCCGGGCAGGCTCCGGCCGCTTTATGCGGGCTGGCAAGGGCGAGATGAGGTTCTGGGGATGGAGCCAACCGCCCGGCTGCTGTCAACAATGTCCGAGAACACCATGTGGCACATACCTTAGCTTGCAGCCCTGCTTCGGTCACCATCCTCGGATATACGTTGGGCTCAACACCAGGGAAAATAACTGGAGATGCGCAGACCAGGCAGTTCGGGGCGCCGAGGTGGGGGTTGGTGATTTGCGTGTCGTAGCGCGTGAAGCGATGGAGGGAGAAGACGACGGTGGACGGGCTGAAGGCGAGCTTGTCGATATGGTGCCTCGCACATCTCTTGGGGCTTGCTGGCTTGCTGGCTTGCGGGGGCGCGGGGGCGCGGGGAGTGGCTCCCGGGCACGGTACTTGGGCCACGTAGCGGACCGCGATGTAGAGGCATATCCGTGAGCTAGTCGGGCGAGAGAGAAAACGGGCTCTAGCGCCATGGTCTCGCTACGACGCCCTCTGTTGACACGCTGGAGAAGCGGTGGAGCTCGCGATGGCGCCTGCATAATGAGAGACAGCTCTTCTTCATGCAGAAGGTTGCTATAAACTAGGTCGTAGACGTCAAGCGTCAAGGCCGAAACAATGTCACGCGGTGACAGTGTGCGGGCACTAGGCGATGGAGGACAAGCACCGAGGTACATATTACATGGTGGCAGATGTCTGCATATCTTACTCGCTCTTTGAAAGGCGAAGCGGTGCCCAGTTCGAGGGAGACATGACGGCAGTCATACACTTCACGAGGAACAAGGAGAGGTCCTCGGAAATCCCATTC
>MU855744.1:3168-26398 GCA_033296695.1 Staphylotrichum tortipilum
CCCCCAAACGCCGCCGTGCCGCAGTACTAAGTACCTACCCGCCACGCTATGCAATCTCCACCCCCCTCTCTTTTTCCCCATCAGGCAACAAAAATCCAACACCACCCCCTCGTCCCCATCAATGAAACAAATCCTCAGCCTTCTGCCTCCTCCTCCCCCTTCCCTCAAGCCTCTCGGCAAACAGCTCCTTACCCGCGTTGCCAAACTTCTCCGGGAACAGCTCCTTGACCGTCGGGCCGGTGCCCTTAATGGCGATGCCGTTGTCGCCGCCGCGCTTGCCCGCCATGCCGCGGATGCTGAAGCCGCCGGCGGCCGAGGTGGGGGCGGAGCCGGGCGTGGTGATTCGGTCGGCGAGACTTGCTGGAGGGGGGTGTTAATGTGTATGCTAAATCAAATGTGTGTGGATTGGTTGTTGGAATGGGGGGTTGATAAGGATGAAAGAGAATCATAATGATGATGAGTGTTGCTTGTTGCTGTTGCGTGTGGCGAGGTGGAAGCGCACTTGCGCTAGCCTCGCTGAGCGAGAGCGAGACGTAACATACTGGTAGTGATGACCGTCGCGTCGTTGACTTGGTCCATCTGCGCCCGGCCGCCCGTGGATGCCGCGACTCGGGACGGGAACAAATCCTTCGGTTTGCTGTTGTCTCGGGACGAGAAGAGCTCCTTGCCGCTGTTCTCGCGCGAGATGCGCTCCTTGATCGACCGGCCCTTCTCCCGGCTGCGCATCGCCGCGGCTGCCCGTGCGTCGTCATCGAGGGCCATCTCGGCGTCTCCATCGCGGTCCCGTACGGGCGAGGCAGACCGGTCGCGCAGGCCTCCGCCCCCGGATATCCTCCCCGGGAATAGCTCCTTCTCCCGGTTCCGCCGGGAGTCGCGCCTGGTGTCGGACGAGCTCGAGGCGGAGCGCCGCCTCGGCGGTGGGGATCTGTGCTCCTGTTTCGCCGGGGCATCGTCGTAGAGGTTAACGTCGAATATCTCGGGCTCCTCGTCGTCCCGGGGGCCTCTCCGTCTGTCGTTCCGCCGGTCGTTCCACCTGCCTCGCCGGTACTCATCTTCCCGGTCGCCCCGGTCGCCCCGGTCGCGGTCCCGGTACCTGCCCCTGTTGAACTCGCTCCGCCGCCGGCGCTCCTCCGGGTCGTACTCGGGGTTGAGGAGGTAAAACCGGCTGCGCTCCGACGCCTTCTCGGCCTTCTTGTCCGTGGCCACGGCAAAGCGGATCCGCAGGGTGCATTCTGGCTTTTCCGAGAAACTCTTCGCCGGGATCTCCTCGAGGGGCGGCAGCTGTGTGGGGTCGGCAATCTCGATCGCCGCGAGGGCCACGAGGGCCTCCTGTGCTGTGGACTCGGACCGGAAGATGAAATTGGCCGACGAGTCGTCGATCCACTCGACGCGCGCGAGCTGGCTGGTGCTGTAGTGTTCCGCCAGGTAGCCCTTGACGTTGTCGGGGTTGAACGTGTCGAGGCCTCTAATGTGGACTTTGATTGGTACCACTGTCTGATCGGATGCTCTTCCATTTCCCTGGTCTTCGAGCTCTTCGTCCACCTCGCCGGGTTCCTAGCACGTGGGATTCTTGTCAGCCGGCGGGACTGGGCGGGCCGGGAGGGCGTCGCCAATTCGAACCTGTTCTTCCCCTGTAATGATGTCGTGGGTGTATGCGAGGGGGATTGCGGGGACGGGGGCGTCCTGGATGTCATCGACGTCCATCTCGATGTCGAGATCCATCGCGGCGGACGGGCGGCGCGCCGCAGCAAACTGTCGGGATGGGGGTGACTCTGGGCGGTGTCACTCTCAGAAGGTGCGCAATTGGATCGTCAGTCGAGGTGCTGGTTACGGTGCGGGAAGCAGGACAAAGAACGCAACGCGGGTGGGGGATGTTGTCGGCAGCGAGGTGAGGGCGCGGTCTCGGGCTGTGATAAGGCTGGGTGTGGTGGCGGCGCAGCGATGCTTGGTCGTCGTTTGGTGGTGGGTTGGTTTCGGTAGCTTGCGCCAAGAGAAAGAGCCCTGCAGGGATCGCCTTTGAATCTTCCTCTGATCAGCGGGTCTGCGGTCCGTTCCTCAGACCCACTCTAGAGCTCTGAATCAACAACACCACTCCTTCCTTCCCTCTGTGGCGTTTGTTCTTTTTCCTTTTTCTTCTTTTTTCCCTTCCAGGCACTTGTTTTCGAATCTACGAGTGGAGGAAATCTTCTCGTCCAAAAGTTCCCCACCAAATCAAGCGAGGCATCACCGCAGTCCATGTCCACCCAAGAGCGCCCTGACTGCTCCCGCCTCATCACTCAGCAGGCATCGTCAGAAGACAGAACGCCGTCGGACGGGTCCAATGCAAAGCAACCGCAGACCCATCCGCCTGCCGGCAGACAAATAATTATCATCCCATTTCCTACCGCGTGGACGTGCTGCTTAGCCTCGGCAGCAGCAGCCGTCGGGATGAATGTTACATCCGCCCTTATTAGTCCTGCCTTGTCTTCTTCTCACATGGCCCCATTGGGGGGAGAATAACAACCGACACACCACCTCTCTCGCCGGGAAAAACTTGAACACAAAAAAGGCGAACCGCCCATCCCTCACCATGGGACAACCCCAAACTCCACTCACCAGCCTGTCGGGACGTTCCCCCCTCGAGCCCGTCTGACCTTCGCCGAGACAAGATCTACAACCTTCCCACCAAAAACCCACGACCCCCTTCCTCTGCCAGCACATATCCCGTCTAGTCCCCACGTACGGCATGACGCTTCCCCAGAGCCCCGTGCAAATTGACTGGCAACAGCAGCTTTGCCAGACGGTGACACCACCTCACCTCCCCCAGCCCAGCCCAGCCTGGCCGCTCGATGTGTCGTTGTGTGACACGACGTGCCTGATTGGTCACGAGATCAGCAACAGACCAAACTTTCGTGCCTAAGCCGGCCGGAGCTGATGTTTTTTTCTACTCGCCCGAACAGCTTCGGGTCTGCCATGGCCCACGAGCTTCCATCCCTCACCTCCAACCAAGGGTGGAAGCCAAACGATGATGAGAGATTGGTGGACTGGCCATTGGCACAAACCAACTGTCGTCACAGCCCACCTCAGATGACCCGGTCATCTAGCCTGACAGACGTCATCACCCACACCACGCCCAACTTTACCACTCTGCATTCACGGCCAGTCGATCACAGCAAGTCCACGAGGACATCAAAACCACAAAGCCACGGAGGGGGTATAGATTAGAAGGAGGCTACCTATCTATCGAATGCTGGCTGACTGACTGAGATCCCCTGAGCCCCTGACCGCCCACAAAAAACACACCACATTCACCTCCAGCCTTCAGCAACAGTCCCGTCGAAAACTCATCTCATCGTCCAACCTCGCTCACCCACTCAGCATCCCACGGAACCAAGAAACGAGGGGAACGAATTGAATTGTACTCGCCAACTCAGAACAACACCATCAACAACCGTTGCGAAAGGTTCAACACGACGTCACAGAATCCCCCGACACAAGGTAGGTAAATCCTCAAAAACAATCCACAGTCGAGATTCCCCCCTCAAAACAACCCCTAGGTGGATAAACCCAAACCCAATTCAAAACGACAGGACAACAAAAAACACAAAAACACACAAATCCCGCCCCCATCCCAATGTCGACGCCGCCCAGTCTCCGTCAAACGCCCCGCTTACCCTGTCCCATCGCGCCCTCGCCGAGCACCAACAAACGTAAAAACATCCCAAACCCCCAAAAAAAAGGTCTATAAAAACATTGATCCCCACCCCAAATCCCATCCCATTCGTCCATCCCATCCTCTCCTCGCTGAGCGTGCCAAGCTTATGAGCACAGTCTATCCCATATTGTGTGTGTGTGTGTTCACCATACCTCCGCACCCTTCTCATACCTCCGGGTGATAATAAATAAAAAAAGCTCAGACGAATCAAGCCGTCTTGATATCCCGCCTCCTAATCTCCACAATCGCCCCCTGCGGCGGCGCCGGACACGCCCTCTTCACACGCGCCTGCTCCTCCCCCTCTGCGCCGGTCGCCACCGCCGAGCCACTCGCGCCCGCGGCAGCCGCCGCCGACGTCCCCGACCCGACCGCCACAGCAGTCGCCGAGCCGAAGCTATTCGACCTCGACATCTCCGTCAGCGGCCTCTTCATCCCCGCGGCGGCGGCGACAACGACCGGCGCCGTGGTGATGTGCCCCGCGGCCGGGCGGTCCTCGTCGTCGACAGCCATGTCGCCGTGGAAGGGGTCCGTGTCGAGCAGCGCGTCGTATGCCCAGCACCCTTCGAGCCCGTCCATGTACACGGCCGAGTGGCGGAGGGTGTGCCACGACAGCGTGTGGCGGCGCATGGCGATGTACAGCGAGTCAATCACGCCGTTGGCGTCCACCACCGCACACTGCCTCATCAGAAACTCATGGTCAAACATGGTGCCAAAGGCCCCGCCATCAGCCGGGCGGAGGAGCTCGTCGTCGAGCGGCCGCAGCATCGGCAGGCCCTGCAGGGTCTCGGCGTCGCATAGCTTGGCCTGCAGGGGCATCCACTCGCGCCCGCGCAGGAACCGGCCAAACGCCCGCTCGACCGCCGCGCGGAACGACGCCGCGTCGCGTCCCTGCACCGCCACCATTTGGTGCAGCCCCCGCGACAGGCACCGCTGGTACGCGTTGGTGTTGCGCTCGAAGGGCATGGGCACAAAGGCATGGGGCAGCAGGGAGATGTGCACCGTCCACGGGCCCGTGGACCGGGCAGAGGCGGGGAGACGGCGCGGGGACTGGCTCTGCTGGCGAGGGTGGTACTGGTATTGCTGGTGGTTGGGGTGAGGATAGTGATGATGCTGACGGTGTGTGGGCGACCCCGCATAGGGTCTGCCGGCGTGCGCGGTGCCGTCGCAAGGTCCGGGCGGGTTGTAGTTGGGCGTGGTGAAGAAGGTGGGGGTTGCTGTTGTGTTCGAGGGGCCGCCCGTCGGCGATCGGTACCGGGGGTGGTACTGCGTGTCGGGTTGAGCGGCCCCGCGGCCTAAAGGGCCTAAAGGGACGTTTGGGCGGGAGGTGTCGGATGTGGAGCGTCTTCGGGGCGGGCGGGTGGCACCGCTCATGGCGGCCGAGAGGCGGAGTTCCTCCTCCTCCTCGAGCGTCTCAGTCAGGTTCTCGATGCGCTCCTCGAGGCTGAGGTCGGCGTCGCGCAGCTCGAGCTGGCCGGCGTGCAGGCGGTCGAGCTGCTCGTTGTGGTCCTGGAGCTTCTCGTATATTTGGCGGAGCTGCTCGTCGTGCTGCTGAGTCCTGCGCCCCGCCTGCTCGATCGACTGCCAAGTCATGCTGACGTTGCGGTAGCTGTTCTTGATCTGCTCGCCGAACTCGTCCCGGCTCTTCTCGAGCTGCTCCTCCACCTCGTTCAGCCTGCTGACGACGCTGTCCAGGACGTCCTCCTGGCCCCTGGACATCTCATCCTCGAGGTGCTGCAGGCGTTTCTTGAGCTGCTCGAGCTCGTGTTTCTGATCTGTTGAGACCTCAGGCTCCTTGTTGTGGAAGCACGCGAGGTGGCCGCACGCGCACGTGGCGCCGGGGATGCCCGTGTTGAGCGAGAAGCAGACGCAGGCGCAGCGCTGGCCCTTGATCTCGGTCTGGAGGAGGATGTACCGGCAATGCCCCTTGGGCATCTTGGTCTCGTCTGGTTGTTGCCCGCCGGCCGCTAGTTGCAGCGGGGACGACGAAGCTGAGGGGACCGACATGGTTGATATCGGTTGTCGCCTGAGAGGGCGAAAGGATCCTGCGGTGGTCACCAGAAGGTCGCGGGTGGTGGTGGTGGTGGTGGTGGTGGTGGTGGTGGTGAGAAAAATCGAGCGTGGTGTGTGTGGTATTAGTGGGTGGTGAAGATGTGTCCAAGTTGGCGTGTCCTGGAGTGCCAGGAAGTGTGCGATAAGGAATGCGAGAGAGAGAGAGAGACGACCTGACGATGACCACCTATCGGAAATCACACATGGCAGTCAGGAAGTGGACTGGCCGGGATATATCCATGGAGCAGCAGTTGATCGGTCGGCCAGTCAGTCAGTCGGTCGATGAGGTCGTCTCCAACAAAGGTCCACAGTATCCCAACCCCAGGTTTGGAAGCTGGAGAAAAAACACTAGGCGGCTGGCTAGCGGCGGGGAGGGGATCCAGGGGGGGTTTTGTGTGTGTCCGAGAGGGTGCGTATGGTGTGTGTGTGCGCGAGGAGGGCGAGATATGGATCCGGCCTTCAGGATCGCCGAGGCTGGGTTCGGTGCAAGGACCAGATATGCGGTGCCACCAACGGCGACGGGGACCAGGGGCGCAGGGCGGGCGATGGGCCGGTTATCAGGCGCCAATATGCGATGCAATCAGGAGCCGAAACAGAGCAGAGCCGGGGGGAGGAAGCACCAGGCGTGGCCAACCGATAAACGACTCTTGGAGAGACAGGGCGAGACAGGGCGAGAGGGAGAAGACAAGCACAGGCGGACAGGGCCAACCCAGGCAAGAGGAGGAGACGACAGGACAGGCCGGGCAGGTGGGGTCTGGGGCAAGCAAACCCCAGATCTGGCGGTATCTGATACCGAAGCACGTCGTATGCGGGTTTGGCGCTCGGAGTTGCTGATAGGCAGGGAAGCCGGGAGGGCAGGGAGGGTCAGGGAGGCAGGTTCTGATAACTGTGGTGCGAGGTGGTGGGCGGTGCGGTTGCGTGCCGTCGGGGCGTAGATAACGTTTAAGTTAGTGCTGGGGGGGGCGGCGTTGCTGGGGGTGCCTCCAAGGGATAGAGCGAGGGGGGGGGGGCGTGTGCGAGACGGGACGAGAAGGCCGAGACGGGGCGAGGCGTACAGTCCCGATAAGAAGAACCACCACAGGCAGCGGGTGGGTTTTTGATGGCAGGTCGGTAGGTTCCAAGGTTGATGCGGGCGCAGATCTCGACTCAAGGCTGGGAACAGACAAGCCAAGAAGCAACCCAGACAAGCAGACCAGCCGCGGAGAGGCGAGTGACACGTCTGACGGGGCGCAAGAGGCGGCGATGCAGGCGGGTGAGAAGCGATGAGCGGGCAGCACGCGTCCTGTCCTGGCGACCAAAATGCAGGATTGTGGATTGTGTGGTTCGAGAGTCGAGAGGGAGGGAGGGCAGATCAGAGGCAGCGAGAGACGCAGAGGTCGCAGAGGTCGACCACCCCCAAGATAGCGCCGAGCGCTGGGATTTGAGCGAGATAAATTGGCTGCCCGCCTGGCCGAGCAGGTACCTGGCGCTGGCCCGCGGGTGCGCCAGTGGGTCGCCCCCCATAGCGAGGTACCCGCAGTGCGCGGGTCTTGCTCCCGCGGGTCCAGGTCGCGCCCTATGCGGCGCTACGCTGCCCCTCCACGGCCCGCAGGTCACCCCTACATGGACCCCCGTCCCAACGCTGCGATTGCGCCAGGTGACGTGACAATTGTTTTCTGCAAGCCCGGCCCGTACCAAATCGCTTGACACCCGCCCGCCGTCGCCGCCGTACGTCGCGCCGCATCGCATCATGGGGGAATACTGCTATGGGATGCACACAGTCTCGGGTAGTGAGGTCGTTACCTGTCTGCTCTGCTCTGCTCTGGGGGCGGTCTGGCCGCGATGGATTTACAGTGGGTAGGTATTTCCACCGCTGGATGCCATGTGTAATACATTGCGGAACCAAGTGGGAACGGATGGGCGCGCTGGTGAAAAGCTTTTTCGCAAGCGTGGGTGGGAGTGGGACGTGGAGATGCTTTGTGCGGGCGGCGGGCGGCGGGCGGAGCTTCTGTTTGGGGTGCTTGCAAGTTGGCGTGCTGGTCGTTGGGATGCTTTTGGGCGTGCACCCTCTGGGCCAACCCGAAACAGCTCGAGCGGGCGAGGGGAGAGAGAGAGGGGAGAGGAGTCAAGTTTGACTGGAGCTCTCTGGCTGGAGCGTCTGGAGCTGTCTGCTGTCTCCATGTCAGGGAACCGACAACAACACCAGCAACAGCCCACAACCCTGCTCTCTCCATGCTCCAGCTTGTTCCTGTCTCTTCCGTTCCCCAGATCGCCCTCCCTCCCGTCCGCTGGGAAAGTGGACTTCCCGCCCAAAACCGGCCTCAAGGAGCCCGCCGCCCGCTGGCTGTCCGCGGTTCCCATGTCACCTTAGCTTGCCCGTGCCATGAGCGAGTGGGCGAGTGGGCAAACTGACGAACGAACGGACGGGTGGGCCAGAATCTTTATCACGGAAGGGCCGCACTGACAGGGATCTCGGGTGGGACCCAAGCAATGCCACATGGGCCATCAGAGACAGCTGTGGGGGTTCAAGATAAGGGTTTGTTGCCTGAGGCCGCCGCACTCTCTTGGCCCCGCCTTGGCGCTCTACTTTCAGCCCAGCCGAGGCCCCGCCCTGCTGCGTGGTGCCGGCTCCCCGCTTTCTCGAGTTTCAACCGCCTCCAAGCTTGAAGCAGCAACAGTCAAGACGCGATCGAGAGCATCGGTCAGTCAGTCGACGCCCAAAATGCATGATTCCAGAAGCAGCCCGAGAAGAGCACACCTCCCATCCCCCATCAAGCCCCGATTCTTGCATGAACCGCACCAGCCAGGCCCCCTCCTGGCCCAGCATCTCCTCGCATGTCGCCATGTTGCACAGCTCGACCTGGACAAGATCGTACCCGTACTTTCGTACTCCGTACCCTCCACCCATAGGCTACCGCCGTGCCAGCTGCGATATCTGAGCCGCCGCCGTTTGCAGCCTTGGTGCTGCCGCCGCCCGGCAGCTGCAGGATAAGGCCATGCCAGCCAGTATCAACTCCCCAGGGACCCGGGCGCGACAATCGGCGCCTCTCTGCGCCCCTATCTCAAGACAGCCTACCTGTCTCGCCCGTTCCAAGTACAGACACGCCCCGTGTCTTGCAAGTGCCAGGAAACACACAGCCGCGCGCATACACGCCATGCCATGCCCGTACTATCGTGGGCCTCGGACCAGGCACATCCGGATTTGAAACCCTGCGTGCAAGGGAACGGCACCCGAGGTTGTCTTGTCACCGGTCAATGTCTCTCTGTCTCTTTCCCCTATCTGCAGGAATGCTGCCGGCAAATCGGGGGCACAGCAGCCACGTCCGCGTCCACGTCCAAGCAATCCTGACACGGAGAGATATCTGTGACACCGTGTCCGTCCGAGGCTAGGTCAGGCCCTGCCCTTCCCTGCCCTGCCCTCTCACGATCGACGTCGTCCCAATCCGCCGGAACAAGTGTCGAACGCTGCCGCCAGCCAGCCCAGCCCAGCCCCAGCCAAGCCCAGGGTTACATCTCATGTGTCTCCCCAGGTTCGGCGGCGCGTGTTCAGAAGGCTTGGCCCGTCCGTTGATAAGGAACTGTGTCAAACGACCAGGGGGTTAGCCATCCAGCAAACGAGAAAAATAAAACAGAGACAGCACTGATCGGGTACCGCAGCACGACACGGCAGCTGCCCCCAAAAAAATCGAGACATGCACCTGCGGCACGGACGGGGCCACGATACATATAAATCGCGATAAGGGGGGCCTGCATGGTGCCAGAGTAGCGGTGACTCGGCATGTTTTGGAGCGATCAAATCCTGTGCGTCGTTTTGGTGCTTTGCTTGCTTGCTTGATGCAGGAGGCGAGGCCCGTGAGGCCGGTATTCCGGCAGTGTTGCCTGCAAAAGCACGCACGCCTTTGGCGACACAGATAACGTGCTGGGAGGGAGGGGTGGGGGAAGGACGGCTGCCTGCCGCAGAGGTGGGTTGCAAACCGTTTCGTCGTCCGGCCGCCAGCCCAACCACCACCAACAACAACAATCTCTCTCTGTCTCTCTCTCGCTCACCGGCAACCCGGCGTAGGTAACCGGTGAATGAGGGAGGGGGGTGCAATCGCCCGTGTGTTATCTATCATCATCAGCGAGGGATCCGAGACAAGACGAACGACTACGACACGGGATTAATTGATTGCTTGATAGGTAGGTGAGGCAGGCCTGGAGAAAATGCCCCGGATGACACCCAACATCATGCCATGAGAGAAGTGGAACGCTGGCTGGCTGGCTGCTGCATGCCACCCACACCTCGTCAGCGCACTGTGCTTCCCCAGAAGATGCCGAAAAGGGGCCGCGCATAACCAGCTATCAGGATTCGGCCGGCCGATCGGCCTAACAAACGTTATCGACGACGACCTGTTCGCTGGGCGTCGTCTCGAAAGGGGGCGGCGCGGCCAGGGAGGGCCATCGAGGTGGTGGTCCTTGCGTCTTTTGCATCACTTTGTCCTGCCTCATCCTCACCATCATCAGGGGTTGTTGGCTCATCGGTCGGCCCGGTCGGTCTGCCGTTGGGACAGGCTTTCCTCCTCATCGTCGTTATCAGGCCCCCAAATGGCGCCGACCATACGGACCGCCTTCCGGGCGCCCGAGCTTATCAGGAAGGGGAGGGCAGGGCAGGTCGGCAGGTGTGTGGCGCCCCAGTTTCGATCGAGATCGTTGTCTCGCTCCCCTGGGACAAGAAACAGCACAACAGATGGACAGAGGGGGCTCGTCGCATCGGTCAGCGAGCTGGCGACATTTCCGCCCGCTTGGAATGGAACGGGGAAATCAGCCCATCCAAATGACGAAGCGATAGTTATCTCCTTTCCGTGTTTGTGCCTGTCCAGTCCTGTCCTCTCCCGTTCGCTCCCGTCCCGTCCCATCCAGCGGGTTGACTTGCAAGCAGAAGTGGAGCAGCACGAAACCCCAAAACGGGTCGGCGAGTGCCCATTTCAGCCTTGACGGGTACATCCCGCAGCCTCATCTTGGCGGACCCCATCCTCCCGCGTTAGCCATTAGGTAATGGATCCGGCCCCTGCCGTGGGGTTTTGAGCGTTCCTTGGGGTTTTGGGCGGGAAAGAACAAATCGCGTCGGGGAGAGTTGCCACATGCCCCTCACCCCCCGATCCGCGACGCAGAGAGGTCCGCGGGGCCCAGAGCGGGCCAGGGCCAAGAGGGGAAAAAAGACCCAACGGCCGGCTTTGATTTTTTTTTTGGCCTGCTCGGTTTGCGTGCTTGCGGCGGGAGGTGAGTGAAACGCGAGCGCCTGGCACGCCGTTTGGCGAAGGTTTTGACTAACGAGCTAGCGAAAAAGCTTGAGAGACCCGGAAAATGGGTTGCGCGGAGAAGAGAAAAATTTGAGGTTTATTACGTACCGTATTGTGTGATCAAACAGCTCACTCACCACTTTTGCTCGCCTCGATGCCCTTCGCCTGCTGCTGCCGCTGCCTCGCCTGACTGTGACCTCGTCGCTGGATTTCGCGAGTTTATGTAAAATCCTCGCCATCGCGGGTGGGACGGCGGAGTCTTCAATGTGTGTGTCATCCGCCGCAAGCGCGGAAAGGAATCGCGGGTGGTTTTTGGTCCACTCCCGCCCTGCCCAGCAACAGCTCAGCCCAACCCAACCCAAAGCGTCTGGTGCCCGTCTTTGGCGGCCGCGGCGGCACGAGTACCTACGTCAGCAGCGCAGCAAGCAGCAGCATCTTGGGTACGGGTGGGCGAGGGAGGGAAAGGGAAGATCATCAGTGGCCCGGCCAGCCCTGGGCTGCAAGATTGAATCGAGCTCCCGGCTTGTCTGTGCCGGCCCGGGGTGCAGGGACTAAAAAGCAAGGTCGTTTGGGCTGGCCCTTGGCGAGATCTGATAAAGTGATAAGAGCCCGGCGTTGGCGTGGGCTGGGGGAGCTCCCCTTCCCGTCTTCTTGCCCCTTGCGGCGAGGGAGAGCCACTGCCGTGGCTGTCCAACCACCACCAGCCGGGGTGGTTTTGAGCATCCGTCTTGGGCCAATATCTCACAAACTGACCGGGCCAAAACGGCAAGTCGGACAATCCCATGATGGCATGGCGTCGCCTCAATCAGCCAGGCACACACGCAACTGCTTTTTCTTCTTTCGATAACATCTTCCTTCCCCTCACCCCCCAAACCCAGCGCATCATCACCCATCACCGCACCCCAAATCACGTCATCATCCCACATCCAACCGCCTAGCTTGACTCGCCCCTAGAACCTCTCCCCCCGAGACCAGCTCGTTGTTTGACTTGAGAAGGGCTGGAATGCGTCCGATTGGGGAGGGCAGGGTTTCCCTTCAGCTTCGCGCGGAAGCTCCCGCACTTCCGCAAAAGGGGGGCGCGGGCGGGCGGTTAAGATGCGGGATGGGGATGGGGATGGGGGATGGGCCTGTCAAGGCAAGTGAGACCTTTGGCTTGGGACCGATGGGCTGGACTCTCCACGGCTGTGTCCCACGGAACACGAGCGAGCAAGGGATGTCCCTCCACGATAGGGGGGATTTGGTCCCTCGATGATGGGGGTTGTTCGACTGACTGAGTGACGCCACCTGCCCCAACTGGCGCGGGTTTGGTGATGATGCTTTCTTGTGCTACCTTGTCTGTGCTTGAATGCCCACCGAGGCCGTCAAGTTCATCCCGCATTCTCCTATCGGCTATCTTGTTGTGTCGCGTGCTGTGCGGGCGTTCGGTGTTCCTCGCGGGCAAGCCATGCGCAGCTGGATATCTGAGTTGAGCCACCGACGATAGCCTCCCTTCCCCCCTCATTCCCTCCCCTTGTCCCCCGGATCTCAGTGCCGGTCTCACTTTGGGAGATACAAAGATATGAGACGTGGGACGACCCCCTGCGCGATTCGTTCGATTTCATTTTTCGGTCGTCCATATCCTATGGGACAAGTATCGTACCGTGTGTGGGATGGGGAATCGAGGGCAGGTGACATGGCCATGGTGATAACAAAACGTTTGCTTGCCTGCTTGCTTCACGATGCACTGACCACCGCCACTGGAGGAGGGAAGGAGAGATTACAGATATTGACGCCGTACCGACGCAACGGGCCATGATCGCCGGTCAGCCGCCGCCGCCGCCGTTGGCACAGCCCAGCAGAGGCCTGTCGCCGCCATATCCGATATCTCTAATCTGGACAACAACCCCATGTCGCAGACCACGTCGAGTCGGGCGGCTACACTGTGTGTGTTTATGCATTCCATCCACATGGACATGTGTTGATGGGCGATCTCTCTCCCCCGTGGCTGGCCCCTTGTCAAGGCTGGCTGAGCCGGAACGCCAATCCGGCCGCTGCTGCCGTCGACAACCGCCGTGTCCCTGGCATCATGACGTAGGGGGAGAGGGAGAGAGATAAGGCGTGGCGCGGTGATAGGGAAGGAGGCGGTGATGCTTGGGGTGGGGGAGGCTGGTTGGTGGTTTGTGGCTCTCACCTTGCTGGAGGAATGAAGAGGCCAGATATGGATGGGTTGATGATGGCCAGCTAGCCTCGGGTGTGGTGGACGAGCTGGTTATCTCCGTGTGAACTGAGAGTCACTCATGGCCATCAGATCTGGGTGGTGCCGTATGTGGCTGGCGGTCGGGGTTGTGCAAAGGCTGGAGGGGTGTGGCGTCGGTATTGAGTATCTTGGGCCACAGCCTGCTCCTGGCTGCCGGCTCTCATGGCCGCCTCTGTCCAGTAATGTTGTCGATGAGTTTCTTCGGGAGTGGTACTCCACGTCTTGAAGCTTGAGCTACGGAGTTCTGTCTTCAATGCGGTGTTGTAGCATCAGGCTCCCAGGTCCCAAGCCGGTGATGCCATGGCGGCAAGCGAACGACGGAGCACTGAGACGGACATGACTTCAGTTCATCAACCGCAGCATCTTTCATGATACGACCGCGAACTGAATGAATGAGCTGCAGAGCCTGTTCTGGTGTGCACGCCCCTGCTGGCGTTTCTTGCCGGGCCATGGATCGAGGCACCTTCGTGACAAGAAATTTGGGAGTCGATGGATGGTTACGCGGTGGTGCAAGGTTTGTTGGAGCATCCCCGGAACGAGCTTCGCGTCCTCGGCTTTTGGGCCAACTCCAGTTGCCACTTCCCTGTAGGCAGAAGGACGGATGTACGGATTAACAGTTGTGAGATGAAAACAAGACCTGCAGTTGGAGGTTGTGTTCAAGGGAAGGCACGCGGCGCAACAGCTCATTGGCCCTGACCGAGTCAACAAGGATCTGGCAGTCTTGGTGGGGGCACCACTTACACAGTGGGCCGCAATGTGGGGCGCCCCAAAAAAAAGTTGGGATGGGTGCAGCGCGCACCGCGTCTTCGTCTGGCGAAGATCTTGGAGGATTGCCGCAGCGACGCGGAGGTGATCTGCTGCTCAACACCACCCCAAGTCAGTAATTGGCCTCGGCAGACCCTTGGCCCTTGACCCCGACCCCGACCCTTGACCCCGACCCCGACTCCGACCCTCGACCCTCGACCCCAAGCCTCAACTCGAGCCCGACAACTTCGAGCCCGACCCTGGCCCCCCCGGCCCAGGTCGACGACGTCTGCTCAGTGCCCCTCACATCGCCATGTTGCGAGCAGGCAGGCAAGCACGCAGCGCACTCAAGACTCGCCTGCCCCCGCTCACGTCTCTGGCACCCTCGGTCCCTTTCCCCCCTCTTGCCCCGTTCATCTGCACAGAATGCCGCGCCTTGCTCGCCCACAGCGGCCGACGCCCGCCGACCGCCGCCGTTGCAAGACTCTGTGCTGCACGCCACTACTCGACTGAGCGCGGCACCGAAGGAGACAAGAAAGCGCCCGAGTCGGAGCCGCCCTCTGGCCTCACCTCCCAGTTGTGGAACAAAACCCTCCAGCTCTTGGGCAGAATCAAGCCAACAAAGCAGCCGTTGCCTTCGGATTCCGACTCGACCGCCGCCCTTTCTCAGCCAAGGGCTAAACAGCCGCCTACGGCTTCAACTCCCAACCACCCCACCATCCCTCCTCAGCAGAAACCTGAACAGCCGCCTGTGCCCTCGGCTGCCGACCCAACCACCGCCCCTCCTCAGAAGCTGCCGTTGCCTTCATTTCCTAGCCATGCTCCAGCCGCTCCCCAACAGCAGCCTTTACCTTCAGTTTCCGATGCCGCCTCGCAACCGCATCCCATAGCTTTAGACTCCGACAACACCGCAGCCGCTCCCAAACAGCAGCCTGGGCCTTTGGCCTCAGACCATGCCGCTGCTGCCCACCAAGACCAGCCTCCCGGACCCGACCGGGGCGCCCAGAGCCAGAGCACGAGACCGGCGCCCCGTACGGCAGCGCCGGGCAGCCTGGCTGAATTGAGGCTCGCCCTCCGTGAGAACATGAAGGAGGAAGAGCGCGGTGAGGAGGTCGAGAGACACACGGAGGACGAGAAGGGCGAGAAGGCCGAGGGAGAGGGATACGTGGCCGAGACCAAGGTCGAGCCAAAAATGACTGCCAAGCAGAGGAAGGCCGAGCGAAGGGAGGCCATTAAGTTGACGCAGCGAGCGGCGGCGGAGGCCAAGAGGTTGAAGAAGGTAGCGAAAGCGGAGGAACGCAAGGCCAAGGTGGAGAAAGTTATGGAGATGAAGCTGGCCAAGGAAGAGATGGCGAGGGAGGAGGAGGAGGAGAAGAAGAAGAACAAGGCCAAGGAGGAAGTGGAGAGGAAGGCCAAAGAGGAGAAGGAGAAGAAGGCCAAGGAGGAAAAGGAGACGAAGGCCAAAGCGGATAAGGAGAAGAAGGCCAAGGCGGAAGAGAAGGCGAGGGAAGAGAAGGCCAAGCAGGTGGAGACCCCGGAGCCGGTAACGGGTAGATCCTTGGCTGAAGCCCTGGGTTTTATCACGTCAGCGGCCGAAGTGAAGTTGACCGAGACCCCGGTCACGAAGCCGGCCAAGACGGCGGTCCTGAAGGCGGCTAGCAATACAGTCCAGAAGCCGATCCAGAAGCCGGTCCAGAAGCCTGTCGAGAAGAAGCTGGTCGAGAAGCCGGTCGACAAGTCGGTCGACAAGGTAGTCCAGAAGGCGGTCGAGAAGGCAGTCGAGAAGGCGCTAGAGAAGGCAGTCGAGAAGGCGGTCGAGAAGGCAGTCAAGAAGGCGGCTGAGAAGGCAGCCGAGAAGCCAGCCGAGAAACTGGCCAAGAAGCCAGTCGAGAAGCCGTCCAAGAAGCCGGTCGAGAAACCAGCCGGGAAGCAAGCTGAGAAACCGGCCGAGGGAGCAGCCAGGGAAGCAGCCAAGCAACTGGTTGAGAGCCCGGCAGCGATTGTTATGAGAGCACTCGAGGCCACCGCTCTTCGCCCCGCCTCCCAGGCCACACAAACGAAACCGAAAAAGAAACGGAGCGCATCCCCCGTCATCCACGAGGTCAAGGCGAGCAAGCTCGCTCTGGTCCCGGTCGAGAAGCCTCAGCCACCTGTGCCGAGGCTAGCGTACGGCCTCGACCGTGTGCTTTTCAACCCGGGCGTCTATCATATCCAAGATCCCCGGTCTCGCGTTTACAACTTTGATCCCTATCTCGAACGCATCATGCCCGCCGGGGAGTTCGATTTCGACGCTATCAAGAGTCACGTCACGTCATCCAAGGACCTCAACCTCATCGCAACGGCCGCCGAGCACAGCAAAAAGTATACCGGCTCGACCTCTAGCATGACTGCAACCTTGTCTCACTTTCACTACCTCCTTTCGGCCTGGCGCCCCATCAACACCGCCATGCTGTCCCGTTCTTTCGAGCCCGACTCGAACAACTTCACCCGCCTCACGCGTGCCGCCTCCGCTACTTTCCTCCACTGGAAGGACGGCGTCTATGCCATCGACGCCGACAAGGAGTTTGACTCGGCAAATATCCTCAGTATGCTAGGGAAGTCCATGGAGAAGCAACTCACCTTGCCCAAGGACGACTTCGAAAAGTTCCGCAAGACGAACTCAGACCAGCTGACCGAGGAGGAACGCAACGGACCCGAGTCCTTCCACTATACCACCCTTGGCGACTTCCTGATGCGCTCCCAGCTCGACGCCTACGATCCCAGGCTGCCCGGGACCGGCATGTTCGACCTCAAGACCAGGGCCGTCGTCAGCATCCGAATGGATGCCAAGGACTATCAACGGGGCATGGGCTACGAGATCCGCGGCCGCTTCGGCCAGTTCGAGTCGTTTGAGCGCGAGTACTACGACATGATCCGCTCCGCCTTCCTCAAGTACTCACTCCAGGTCCGAATGGGCCGCATGGATGGCATCTTCGTCGCCTTCCACAACATTGAGCGTATCTTTGGCTTCCAGTACGTCTCGTTGTCGGACTTGGACCTCACGCTGCACGGCCAGGACGACACTACCCTTGGCGACCGCGAATTCAAGTACAGCGTCCACCTTCTCAACAAAGCCTTGGACAAGATTACTGCCAAATTCCCCGGCCGATCACTGCGCCTCCACTTCGAGGCCAGAGGGCTGGATTCCTCCGCCAATTTCATGTACATCTTCGCCAAGCCCGTGACTTCCGCCCAAATCGACAAAATCCAAGGAGAGACAATTGCCAAGGTCGAAGAATTCGAGCGTCAAATGATGGGCATGGTGGGCAGTACGGCGGCGCGGGGGCTCGGCGAGGAGGGGAAAGATGAGGATGGGAAGGGGGAGAAAGAAGACGGGGAGGAGCAGGCCGTCGAGGAGGCTCGCGAGGCTGACGAACTCGACGACGTCGAGGGCGAGGTTGCGGGGTCGGCCACCTGGGAAGACGTCATGGCCAAGGTCGAGGACGAGCTCGAGGACGATGAGCGCGGCGTCACCTTTGTGCGGGAGGCCATTGCCGAGGCCCTCCAGGAGAGCGGCCTCCTTTCCGGCAAGGAGTCGGACGAGAGCCAGCACTACATCAATGCCTTCCTGGAGGCCCTGACGGACGGCGGCGAGCAGAAGGCTCAAAACCCCGCGGATGTCCTTGAAGAGGGCGTCGAGGAAGAGGCTGAGGAGGGCGTTGAGGAGGTCGTTGAGGAGTGTACCGAGGAGGGTGTTCAGGAGGGTGTCGAGGAGGGTATCGAAGAGGATGCTGAAGAGAGTGCTGAGGAGGGCATCAAGGAGCAGACTGAGGAGGTCGAGGAGCAGCGTGTCGAACAGCAGCATGTTGAGAAGCACGCCATCGAAGCGGAACCTGTCGAGCCCCTTGAAGAGCAGCCTGTTGACGAAGCTCAACCCCTCGAGACACAGCCCGTTGAGGAGCAAGCCGCTCAAGAAACTCAACGGCTCGAAGAAACTCGGCCCCTCGAGGCGGAGCCTGCTGAGGAACAGGCTGTTGAGGAGCAATCTTCTGAGGAGGGGCCTGCTGAGGAGCAGGCTGTCGAACCCCTCAAGGAGCAGGCTGTTGAGGAGCAGGCTGTTGAGGAGCAGAAGGCTGTTGAGGAGCAGCCCATTGAAGAACAGCCGCCTGCCGAGGAGCAGGCCGTCGAGGAGCAGGCCGCTGAGGAGCAGCCCATGGAAGAACAGCCTGTCGAGGAGCAGGCCGCCGAGGAGGAGCATGGGCAACCCGAAGAGCCGATCGAAGTGCTGGGCGAGCAAGCCGAAAAGTCGGGCGACGAGCTTCAGCCCGACGACCAGTCACCCGCAACGGAGAAGCATACGGTTGAGCCATCACTCAAAGACCTGATCGTCAAGTTGGCGAGCCAGATTCGGGCCATCCCTGTCGAGAAGCGGGCCCCGGCAATCGCTGCGGATGCCCCAGAATACGTATTGAGGCTTCGGAAATTTGAGCGGATCTTGACCAAGATCACAGAGCAGGATCATGAAGAGGGAGAGATCGAGGAGGGGAAGGGAATTCGGGTTCTCGAAACTGGCACCATGCCGGTAGACCATGCGGAAGGCGTCGCATCTACACCCGCAGCTCAGGTAGAGACCGAGCAGCCCGCGGAAACCCCAGAAGCGGCGGCCACGCCGTCAGAGGCCCCCGCATCTCCCACGCCAGCGCCGGATGCTGTTCCCATCCCTCCCACGGGCACGGCCAACGAGGCCGAAAGCGACGAGCTCTACGCCATCGTCCTCGCCATCCGCAACAAGGTCGACGGCGAGTACGTCCTCCGGCCCGAGAAGCTCCAGCCCCACGAGCGATGGACCATCGAGTACACCATCGGGGAGGTCAATCCGGATAGCGTGCAGAGCCTGTACAGCCAGGTTCTGAGGCGCCGCAAAACGCTGGTCTTCCAGGATCCCGATAAATCGCGCGACAAGTGGAGCCAGTCGTTCCGCAGCGGGCTGGATGAGTACAGCAAGAAGGGCCGCAAGTTCCGCCGCGCCGAGGAGGAGCGTCGGCGCAAGCAGCCCATGCACGTGTACGGGTCGGACGAGCCGGGGAAATAAGGGGTGGGCGAGGAGGCCGGCGGCGGGAAGGCGAAGGAGTAGGGGCGGCGCCGATAAAATGTGGGGTTTAGAAGGAAGGAGTTTGGATTGTATTTGTGTGGCAGCCGCCCGAGATCTGGCGATGCATTTGCCCATGTATCATGTCCCATGTACCATCATTGTATTAGCCTTGTATTATCACGGTCATCACTCCTAGAATCGACCAACCATCTCGGTGTTGAAGCCCCATCTCTGCTGCTTTAACCAGGTGGATAGAGGAGCCAGCATATCCAGCCGCTCTGCTGTTACCCCCCTTTATCCACATGTGAGCTGCACCTTGCAATCAACTCATTCCAGAGTAAGCCTCGTAAATAGCCCACGTTATTTGTTGACAGGCATGTTGACATGATGAGCATGCCTCGACATTTCAGGATAGAACCCAAAGCAACCAGCAGGATCCGGCTCGATTTATACACCTATCTACACACACGCACATAAACATCCGTCCATAAACGAGTTTCTAAGGATCCAGGGGTTCGTACATAAACAGCATCTCAGATTCAACTCCTCTCCCCCCCCTCTCCAACCCCCCCTTTTCCACTCGGGTAATAACCACCCCTCCTCACCACCAACACCTCGTTTCTCTATCCCATCACCTTCTTCCAAACCCCCAAACAAACTCAGCGGTCACGCTCATCATCAACCCCTCTCAATTCCATTCCATTCCATTCCAATAAAATGTCTGCACCCAATCCACAAACTACCGAGAGGTATGTGGAAGAACAGTGGACGTCCGCAACGATTCCTAGAAAAGAGAGTTTTCCAACCCAGCCCAAGCCCAAGCCACAAAGCCAAAAGCCAAAGCCCTCCCAACCCAAGCCAGACCAACCACCCAAGCAAGTTAAGCTTGGAAGCAATCCAGTACCCGGAGCGCTGAACAAAAATGACCGGTAGCCGCCAGAACGGGAGGGGAAGATGCGCAGAAATACAAAAACAGGAGTAAAACAGGACGATGAAAAAAGATAAAAAAAAAAGAAAGACAGACAGCCCAGATGACACCCCCCCAACGCCGGTGCTATGCAATGATGGTGATTATTATCCCCTCCCCTTCTCCTTCTCATTCTCCCCCCGCCCCATGTGGTGAAAATCCCAGCCCCGACTTTTCCACGCCGCCATTCGTTATGACGCCAAGTGCTGGATTCTTTCGATGTGTGCTGTTTAATTCGGCAGCTGGAGGTTCCCGATCTCGCACCAGTTGCTGACAGGCTGTATCACAGAATCCGTTAGCCACCACCCCCCCAACACCGTCGACAAGAACCCTCCTCCGAGTACTCACCAAGCAACTCAGGTACTTGCACCACGAGCACGTGACGCGGTACACATAAAAGTTATTCAACAGCAAAATGAACACCACCAGCACCGCGACCAACGCGCCGGCACGGATCAGCCACCACGCCCACCACAGCGGCTTGCGGCCCTTGAAGAACCCAATCGGATTCTTCAAGAACGACGGCGGGGTCCCCAGCGCGGCCGACCCGCCGCTCACATGCTCCCGCGCGTAGGGGACGTCCTCGCCGATGCGGCGGCGCAGCGAGTTTGGCGAGTGCAGGATACACACGCCGAGGGCGAGGCCCATGAGAAAGCCGCCAATGTGGGAGAAGTTGTCGAGGCCGGGGAGCAGACCCAGGACAAACGAGATGACGACGTCGAGGATGATAAAGGCGAGGTCTTTCACCGGGTTGACGCGGTCGCGCCACGAGTAGAGCAGGTCGAGCAGGGTGAGGGCGATGACGCCGAAGAGGGAGCCCGAGGCGCCGGTGGAGGCGATGGCGGTGGCGGCGAAGTTGCCGCCCATGACGAAACCGAAGATGCCGGCCGACATGTAGACGAGGAAGAAGCGGATGGAGCCGATGGACTTTTCCATGTCGCGGCCGAGGGTGAGCTGGAGGAGCATGTTGAAGCCGATGTGGATGAGGCCGGCGTGCATGAAGATCGGGGTGATGAAGCGGAACCACTGGTTCGGCGAGGCCAGGTCGATGCCACCGAGGCCGCAGAGCTCCGAGAGGGAGCAGCGGTTCTCGGGCAGCTGGTCGTCGGTTGAGGTCGAGTTGGGGCAGGGCCAGGGGAGCGAGGCCGGGTCGGCGCGGTTCTGGACGCCGTCGACGGTGTGCATGCAGGGGACGAAGCGGGCGCCCATGTTGATGAGAATGTAGGGGGAGGGGCCGATCATGGGGTTGAAGGAGGGTTTGGTCATGATGGGGGAGCCGGTGGCGGTGGCTGCGGGCGTGGAAAAGGGGAGGTTAGCAAATAGAGATCTCGAGATATTCGAGGACGGCTGGCCTACAGTTCTTGACAATCTCGCCGATGAACACGGCGACCTGGACGAGAGTGAAAAAGTAGACGACCAAGGGGATCTTCTTGCGGCCGGAGCCCATCATGCCCAGCTCGCCGAAGCGCACGCGGGCCTTGCGCTGCTTCTTGCGGGGGGCACCAGAGGCGTCGTAGACGTGGTCCTGCATCTCGGCGTCCTTGGAGGGTATGCGCTGGGCGTGGTCCTGCAGGGGGATGTCGTCGACGGGGCGGTTGCTGTAGGCGGTGTCTTCGGCGGGCGAGACGGGCGAGGGGCTGTGGTAGCCCGTGTCGTGGTGGCTCAGGCGGTGCATGCTCGAGGACGGGGTGGGCATGTGGGAGCTGGCAGGGTACACATGGTCGTCGAAGACGGTCTCGAAGGGCGAGGGGGAGACGCCGCCGGGCTGGGGCGGGCGGGATGCGCCTCCGGGCGCGAGGTGCTGGTGTTGTTGGTGTGGTTGGGCGCTGTACGGGGGAGCGGGCGACGAGTAGGTCGACGCGGACGAGGATGCTGCCGGGTGGCCGCTGTAGTAGCCCGAGTAGGAGGGGGCGTTTGCGTCGGACAGCGGTTTTTGGTTGAAGTAGTCGTTGGCGGCCATCTTTGCTGGGGATGTGATGGATCTCTCCCGGGGATGCGGGAGAGAGGACCAGAAATGCAAATCTCCCAAGGAGCCAACCAGGTCAAAAAGAGCCCAAGGGCGCTAATTAGGGGAGCAAAAACAAATAGTTGGCCGGCGCGCGGACTGTTTGTTGACTGTCGGTTCTCGGGTGTGGAATGGGGGAGGGACGAAACGAATGTCGGTCGGCCCGAGGGCTGGTGGGTAGGGCGAGGAAGGTTGGAGGTTGGGAGATGCAGAGGAAAAGGTTGAAGATTCGGGGTGTGCAGATGGAGGACGCAAGGAATTGGCACGTCGCGGGCTTGGGCTGGTGTTTCGGTGGTCGCAGGTACAGGGGAGGGGCTGCAGGGATGCAGTGGCGGCTTGGGGGGGCCAAGAGGTGGAGCCGCTTGGCCTGGGGCGCTGTGGGTGCTTGCGTGAACCTCAGACGGTGGGGACACACGTCGCACTGTATGGACGTGGTGCAGGAGAGCAGCAGACAGACAGAGACGGGAGACGGCCACTCTGACACTCTGGCACTGTAGCACTGCAGGCGGGAGAACAGGATTCCAGAGGAAGCAACGGTCGCCAACAGTTGTTGTGCCCGGCAAAATTGAACGACTGAAGATTGAAGGGTTTGAAGGCGAGATTGCCGCCGTCTGCCATCAGTCAGGGCTGAACTGCGCTGTCACTGGGCAGGGCGACTGGCCAATGGTCACCAGTTGATTATCAGGCTTGCTTCTGTGCTCGTTGTCCTTGGTGTGGGGCTGGGTCAACATAGCGGCTCTCCACCACTTGACACGGCCACGCTGCCGTGCACATCAAACCAACAAAAACCGGTTCGCAGCACACCAGTGGTGGCCAGGGCACGAGGGGAGGGGGCAAGGCAAGGTTGAACAAGAGGGGATTACGAGGCCAAGCCCAGTCAAGAAGTTCAAGATGAGAGAGACACGGGAAACAGTGAATGCACAGCCGCGAGCAGCTTCGTCGTCTCATCTGCACCGCCAGCCCGGCATTCCGCAACCAACCAAGCGGCGAACGAAACTTTATTTCCTCAGCCGGTAACCCCCCATCCCGCGACGAGCCACCCGGCTGACGTCTCCCGCCAAGTTTTTCCAGAGATCAGCTGGTGTGGGGATGTCCCATTCAGCCTGGCTGAGCGATTGGAAGACAGGGAGGGAGCCCAGCCCACCGCCATGTACGGCGCCTCATGTCCAGCACCGTCCAAAAACTCCCAGCCCCACCAAACATTTT